>CAUYTI010020557.1:0-27936 GCA_963575145.1 Galago senegalensis | reverse complement strand
TAATAAAAAAAAAAAAGAAAAAAATCATTTACCCCTCAGCAAGACAGCAAAAGCACGAAGGGGGGAATAACCTATTCTGCTAGTAGCAGACTGAAATAACACTGCTGGTGGCATGCAGACAGGAAATGTCTCCTTGGAAAGGGTGTGACAGGGAGTAACAAAGCCATAAAATATTCATGACCTTCACTTCAGCACTTGTTTTTCTGGGAATCTAACCCAAGTAGGACACTACATCATCATTCAAAACAACATATACAAATCGTTGCACCCAAAAAGTTGAAGTGCTTTCATTTTTAAAACTTTAGTTTCCCATTGTAAAAGTTCAGGTCATACAGAAAAAATATTTAACGTCAAAAAAGTCCTTATAATATTTAATATTTAAATATAAAATATATTTTAATATATATTTATATATTATAATGATTTAATATATTATATATTAATTATGTATAATTATAATAATATATTATAATATATAATATAATTTAATATAATGTAATATATTATATTAAAGTAAAAAAAGTCCTGTCCTGTATTTTGGTGTATATTATGGATTTTTTCCTTTATATATATATATGCATGCATGAATATGCATATGAACACCTGTATTTGTATAAAAAATCTATCTGCATAAATTTATTTTAAATGCACTCAAACTATACCACTGCTTCACTGTATTACTTTTCTCTTTAATGGTACATTGGCACTAACTTCTCATATCAACAAGTGCTGGTCTGTAATATTTTTTAAAATTATTTCCTGGTAACCCACTGTGGCGACATATTGTAATTTATTTAAATAAGCCTGTACTGTTAGCTGTTTGGATTGTGTCTATCCTTTTGCTATTAGCCAGGCTAATATTTCTGTACACATTTATGTACATTTGTAAATGGACATATGCAGATTTATTTTTTAGACATTGCTAATTTCCTAAAAGTATTATTGTTGAATCAAAGGGTAGACATCTTTCAAACTTTGTGATTCTTATGGTCAAACTGCACAAAGTTTAGACATGAGTCTCTCTCACAGCCTCTGCAATTCTGGAGAGTCTATTCTCAGCAAAGCGGAGTTATTCTGTTAAAACGTAAATCAGATAGTCTACTATGCTCAAAACCCTCCATTTAATCAACAGTTTCCCATCTCATCTCCTCCAGGAAAAGCCAGAGTCCTTGCATCCCCACGAGTGACCCTTGTTCTCTCACATGCCTGAGCCACACCCGGGACAGTGCCTCACATCTCTGCTTTTTTCCCTCTCTCTGGAGATATCTCCCCAAGAGCTAAACTAAATCCTCTGCAGGGAATCTCCCACCCTCTTCACCGAGCCCTTTCTCATCTTCTCACCACCAACCTTTCACCACCTAACAGACAAGTTACTTAGTCACTTACTCAGTTAGCATCTCAGTTTTGCTCTCCAGCTCCTCACCCCACTAGCACATCAGCTCCTGGGAGCAGACAGTTTCACCTGTTTTGGTCACTGACAGATCCCCCTTCCGAGAACCCTACCTGGCAAATAGTAGATACTCAAAACATCCTCATCCAGTGAACGCATTACTGTTTCTTGGCCATTGGAGGTTTTGTGTTTGTTTTTTTGGTTTGGGGAATTAACTATTCATGACTGCAAATATTTTTATGGTGAGATTTGGCTCTTTCTTATTAGACTTAGGCACATTTATATATAATATTAGAGAGAAACACTCAGGTTAGATACACATGTAGGAAATATATTTTTTCAGGCTTCTAGAAATATCGGCAGTCTTCAGAATACTTAAGTAAACACTGATTTATGTATCTCTCTGTATAGTACATTTATATATCTATACACACACACACACGGTATCAACAGTACACATTCTGCAATCTACTTTATTCACTATAACATTACTGAGATTGTCTTTATGTCCTCTCTGATGATAGATTTGTTTTGGCTGGGGCTTGGTTTGAACCCACCACCTCCAGCATATGGGGCTGGTGCCCTACTCCTTTGAGCCACAGGTACAGCCCATCTGATGATATTTTCTTTGTTCTCTGCCTTTTTTCTAAGGAGTGAGTTTTCTTTAATTCCTACCTTAATAATTTAGAAGAAAATCTGTTACCATCTTTAAATGAATGCTTAAATACATATCTTTGAATTTTAACCCCAGACATTAAACAATGCCTAATGTTATCCTCCATAAATGATGGAGAAATTAGCATATCCTCACCCCCTCCAGTCTTCCTATTTTTTTAATAACTAGAATTTATTGTATACTCTGTCACAGTATTCACATTCCCTTCAGAAAGTATTTTTGTCACAATTATTTAGAGAGCAGAGTACAGGCAGAAAAAGCTGGTGTCTTCAAAAATTACAGTCAGAAAACTTTACACAGTCTTTTTCTTTTTAAAAAAGAATAAGTTTAAATTTATAGAAACTGTTCTGTTAAAGCCAAATCCTTCCAAAATGAGAGATATTGCATATTTGGGATTCCTGACTTATTTCTGTGACCTGTGGCATCGGCTCATTTGTGTCGGAATGAAGCAGCTGTGTTGGCGATGTTGAACTAGAGAAAGATGCTGGTTTTTTTTTTCTTAATTAAATCATAGCTGTGTACATTAATGCAATCATGGGGTACAATGTGCTGGTTTTATATACAATTTGAAATGCTTTCATCAAACTGGTCAATATAGCCTTCATGGCATTTTCTTAGTTATTGTGTTAAGACATTTATATTCTACACCTAGTAAGTTTCACATGTACCCTTGTAAGATGCACGGTAGGTGTGGTCCCACCAATTACCCTCCCTCCATCATCCTCCCCCCTCCCTGCCCCTCCCTCTCCCCTTTTCCCCTTCTTCTTGGGCTATAATTGGGTTATTGCTTTCATAAGAAAGCTATAAATTAGTTTCATAGTAAGACTGAGTACATTGGATACTTTTTCTTCCATTCTTGAGATACTTTGCTAAGAAGAATATGTTCCAGTTCCATCCACGTCAACATGTAAGAGAAAGATGCTGTTAACCCTTGGCTTTCTGCTTTCTGTCCCAGCTGCTGACCAGAGCTGAAACAGTCCTGCATTGCTCTTTTCCCAGCTTCTCCCTACTCTTCAGCTGCTCCCAAATGTCTGAGAGGAACGGCACTGCTCTACCAACCAAGGTCAGTGACAAAGCTTTCTCTTCCAGTGCCATGAACAAGCCCAAGAAACCTGGATCCAAGTTAATGGACCTACTCTCCCAAGACTTACTCCTATTCCCAGCTCTCATGGACTGATACTGGGATTTTTTTTTCAAACCCTTGTGTCGCGGGCTGACTTTCCATAGATCACAGTGAGGAAGCTGCTCTGCTAAGTATGAAGATATTTGGAATTATAAATGAAATCAGTCAGAATCTTATCCAATTTTGTAAAGCTTCCCTATTTTTTTTTTTGCAGTTTTTGGCCGGGGCCATGTTTGAACCCGCCACCTCCAGTACAGGGCACGGGCACCCTACTCCTTTGAGCCACAGGCATTGCCCAGCTTCCCTATTTTCTTAAGAAAGAAATGCTAAGCTTTATACCATGAAGTCTTTTCCATTTGGCTACGTTTTATTGATTCTAGAAAAATGTTAATCTTTCAAATGAGTGGTCCCCTCTGTTTTTTTTTTTTTTTAAGACACAGAGGCTCACTTTGTCACCCTCTATAGAGTACTGTGGCATCACAACTCACAGCAACCTCCAGCTCTTGGGCTTAGGTAATTCCCTTGCCTAAGCCTCCTTAATAGCTGGGACTACAGGCACCTGCCACAACACCCAGCTATTTTTGTTGCAGTTTGGCTGGGGCTGGGTTCAGACCTGCCACCCTTGGTATATGGGGCTGGTGCCCTACTCACTGAGCCACAGGAGCCTCCGGGTCTGCTCTGTTCTAATAATTCCTTCTATTCTAGTTTTGCCTTCTTTTCTTTTTGTACTTTACAAGGAATGGGAGCAATTTTGGTGAGCTTCTGGAAAATCTGGTGAACAACTGGAGTGTTGTCCCCTCTGGCTCCTACCCACGCTCTCAAAATATACTTTCAATCTACTGAAGCAGAACAGACATATATTTAAAACCACAATGATTTCTGAAATTTTAAAAATATATATACTGATATTACTCTTATTTTCATGCTAAAGAAAAAAGAGAATTATCTTTTTCATATGCAGAATTTCCAAAATAATTCCTCAGATGAAGGCATTTTAAATTTTAACAGAATACTCTAAAATCTAATATTCATTTAAAGACTTAGACAGTAGCAATGCATTTATAGGAATGAAAAGTTTAAAAAATTAATTTACAGAATTTTAACGTTTTTAAAGTTATGGCTCAATAGCAGCTTACACATTAAGTACAAGGAAAATTGAATCTTAACAAAAAATAACTAGAGAAAGTATTATACAAAGGATTTTTAATTATTTGATTTCTCATATATGTTAGTAATGAAGACCATGTTACCATAAATAAGAATAAGGATTAACTATGTTATGGGGCCTTCTACTTTGATAAGAGAAGATTTCTAAGGAAGCTCTACTATGCAAATCAAACACTTGCATTCTGCAAATCTTTGTATACACTCCTAGGAGGTCTAGTCCTTCAGGAGAAAGATTTCCTTTGGGACACCTCTGAAATAATAGCCGGAAACTGTAAATACAAAAAGAGCTATGGATTTATATTTCTCCTTAAGGAAAAGGAAATCCAGTTAATGATTCTACCATGAGCCTATTTACGGCTCTGCTCTATCATAAGGTAGTTTAAGTAGTAACTTATCTAGACCCTAAAATCAACTATCCCAGAAAGATGGTAGATTCTACCATGAGCCTATTTACGGCTCTGCTCTATCATAAGGTAGTTGTAAGTAGTAACTTATCTAGACCCTGAAATCAACTATCCCAGAAAGATGGTACTGTTAATCTTTATATAATGGACAGTAACAGTGAAAGTCAGAGACTCTGAGTCCCCTCCTGAGTCCATATAAATAACACACAGGGGAGTCAGGGCTTCTTGGGTCTCTGAGATCACAAAAAAAAAAAAAAATGCTTATAACACGTGAAATGTGAGGGTGGTAGCAATGAAGGGGAAGACCTCATGTGGGGTCTCAGCCCTGGAAAGGGGGGAAGAAGCTTCTTCCTTTGAGTATTGCTTTCTACATGGGTCCATTGTTCTTCATTTCTGAAAATGTTACTCCTCCCTGTCAGAGCTATTATTGTCCTTGTGAATTTTTTCTTATTTTAATTCAGCGCTCTGTGCATTCATCCATAAATTACATTGCAGATTGTATGTCTGGTACCTTTACTCCCACCGTTTAAATTGCTAAAGAACCAAAACAGAGCCATTAAATGATATCTTTTTTTTGTAAATTAATCCACAGCTCATAAAAGGTTTGCTTGCTTTCCTTTCCTGTCTCCTTTTCTTTTTTTTAAGAGACAGGGTTTTGCTCTATCACCCATGCTAAAGGGCGATGGCATGATCATAGCTCACTGGATCGCACAGCTCCTGGGCTCAAGCAGGCTCACCTCATTCTCCTGAGTAGCTGAGTACATGGAGTCACCACTATGCTCAACTAATTAAAAAGAATTTTTTTTTTTCTTAAAGAGAGGGGGTCTTATTATGTTGCCTAGTCTGGTCTCGAACTCCTGGCCTCAGGCAATCCTTTATAGCACACCCAGCTGGTTTCTCTCCTAATGCTCATGAGTTTTGGGAATCAGGAATTCCTTTTGGTGTGCATATACTTAACTCTTCCAAAATTTGCTTTATCTCCTTCAAAAATTACATTCCATCCTCACTGTTTTCTGGTTCCATGTTTGCAAATTTCCTACTCACTGAAATTTGTTTGTAGCCCCCAAATCAATCACTCATGATGCTTTCACAGATATTCACGGCCATATGCAGAGAACCTGATGGTCATAGTCCCAGCTAAAATCAAACAAGGTGACATTCTGCCTCATTGTCTCAACTTCCACACTGTAAACCAACACACCTTTTCATGGTACATGTAGTATATTTGAATGCTTTCTTTTTTTGGACGATATTGCTGTTTTAGCCAGGAGTAGTGCTGAAGTGCTATCTAGAGGCTGTAAGTACAAGAAGACTGTAATGTGCCTTCAGGAGAAAATGTGTGTGTTAGATAAGCTTTGTTCAGACACTTGTTATAGTGCTGTTTGCATTAAGCTCAGTATTAATGAATTGACAGTATATGTTAAATAAATTATCTTTAAAGAGAAACATATAAATTAAGGTTATGTGTTGATTAGTTGACCCCCCCAAAAAAAAATACGTGACCAAAGGCTTGCTATAAACTAAACCCATGCTTTTTCTAAGAGCAATGATTCAGTAGTCAGTAATTCAATGTTTGAGGCACCTTTTTATAACTTTCCTACTGCAAGCAACAAGGATTAGTGATTAAAACGGATGTTTTCTGTAATAACAATGATACGTACAAACCTTTCAGAGACTCTGCTAGTATCTGTAGTTAACTCCTGACTTTTCATTGACCGTAGGCAGCGTTTATACGGTGCTTTTGCTTATAGTATTTTGTAGATGTTTAAACCAACTCAATAACAATTTTAAATGTAGCAGAATAAGAAATACCACAATTTAACTATTCTCATGCTAACTCTGCACCCGTTTTGATCAAAATGGTTAAAATATCAATTTATGAGTTAATATCCCATAATATTTGGTTAAGAGTTCTTAATATGTCTGGTTTTTATTTCATTTATCAACCAAAGCAACATTTTCTGAGAGTTTTCCCCCTTTTACAGAGTACCCAATGAGCCACCTGGTGGAACAGGATGCCCCATGGATAAGCCCAGAGGTTCTGGGCGACTTTCAAATGAAGAGCTAAATTGTGCGGTTGGATATAAATCAAGACAGTAATGATTGGAACTTTTGGATATCTGAACTTGACTCCTTCCTACACCTTCTTTGCCTTTTTTCTTTCTTTTTTGAGTTTCTCAGATGAAAGAAAAGAGATGTATAGACAGAGTATTAGATAAGAATATAAACAAAAAAATGAGATTGCTAGTTCCAAATCACTGGCTAAGTTACTCACAAAGCCATCCTATGCCTATTGTCCGATCATTAATGCAGAAAGACAAATACACAGGTATTCTAGGAGAGGCCGTGTGGTCTAACAGAAGGAATAATGGTCCATGAGTCTGGATCTCTTGAACCTGGGCTCCCTCACATTAACTATGGTTTTGGATGAGTTACTTCACCTCCTTGAGACTCAATTTACTCACCTGCATAACAAGAATAAAAATAGCAGGTGTGCCTATTCCACAGGACCGAGGGGAGGACTATTGGAGATGATGTGTTGTATTGTACTGTTAGCTTACTGGAGAAGTTTCCACTTAAAAGTATGGCAAGTACTTTCATAAGTGAAATATCCTCTTAAAAGCTTTTTGGGATACAGAAGTTCATATAATGTCTATAGAATTCTTATTTTGTTCTATATTATAGAACATTGTTCTATAATGTTATGAATGTCTATAGATACCACTCTATCCAGGGACGGACACTGTTGGAGTAATTTTAGTGTGTCATTTGTCAGGTGTCCCTTCCATATGGAACTGCCACATACAATTTTTCAGTGCTTAAGTTTTTCAGGGAAAGTTCTTTGGGACCAAACTGGCCCATCAGGCCTGTAAATGCACTTAGAATTATTCTAGTCAACATTGTAAACCACAAACGGAGCCAAATTGTTCTACAAACCCAAGAAAAACATCGGTCAAAGTCAGGGCTTTCCCAAAGAAGCCAATAAAGAATATTTTTCAAAGTTCAGTACCTTGATGCCTGTTCCTCATTGGGTGACTTAAGTAAGTCCTTAGGGATCCCTCTGAGCCAGATTCCTGAGAAATGAGTATTTTACTTATTTCTTTTCTGACTTCAATTGGGGTAGTTATGAAAATTAAAGGAAATAATTAACGTAAAAGCTCTTTGAAAGCTTATAATGTATTATGCTAATGTAACATTAAATATATCTGCAGTGACTGCTTATCAGCTTTTGAGTCAAGTGTGATTATAATTCTAAGTGTTACTGCAGATTCAAATGAACATATAAGTTATAGAAATAAATTAGAATTTGGCCTCATGACTTGTGCAATAACTTTAATGTTTATAAGAACCATATATTTATGTTCAGAATATCTCACAGAATGCATACAATTCTTTAAGCTATACCCCACCTCTTTTATCTAAATGTAGGATGTAACTTTATATTAAGTTAAATGTATTCACTCTGTCATTAATTCATTCAATGTGCCAGGTAATACTCTAGGTACTAAGATACAGTAAAACAACTCAAATGGATGTACCTAGTCTCCTAGTTCCTTATTTTAAACTGGGAGGAGACAAGTAAGTAGGTAACCAATAATTATTATTATCTTTTGAGATAAGAGTCTTACTCTGTAGCCGGGCAGAGTGTCATGATCTCACAGCAACCTCAAACTCTTGAGCTTGAGCGATTCTCTTGCCTCAGCCTCCCAAATAGGTGGGATTATAGGTGCTGCTAAAATACCCAGCTATTTTTTAGAGATGGAGTCTTGCTCTTGCTCAGGATGATCTTGAACTCCTGAGCTCAAGCAATCCATCCAGAGTGCTAGAATTACAGGCATGAACCATAGTGCCCGGCCAACAATAATTACTTTTAATATTTTGCTATATGTTTTATAGATAAGTGAATACCTTATATTCCGATTTAGTCCGCAAGTCATTTTCATATATGTTATTTCCTTCGAACCTCACAGTAATGAGTTAAAAAAACACACTTATTTTATTATTATTTTTTTTAATTAGATTTGCAATACCAAGCTCAGAATAAAAAAAGAGTTTGGGTAATGGTCTGAGCTAGAAGATAGCAGAGCCAGGGCTCAGACAGGCTTTAGGGCAAGAAGTCCCAAGAAGACCCAAAAAGAGGAGGATCTGATCAACATTGAGGAAGATATTGTTCCTGGAATGGTAGTTTGTGGGTTTTTAATTCCTCACGCTGCTTCTTTGTTTATTGTTTATACAAGATAATTAAATCAGACTATATATAATGCATCATATAATTAATGCTAATGGTTCCCTCAGCATATTTTATGTTTTGTGTATATACTTTGTTTTCTATTCTCTTTTGAGGCTCCAGACAATTCTATGTTCTTTTGGAATAGGAAATTAAAACCAAGTATTCTAAATTACCTTCATCATCTGAAAAATTTTGATATATATTTGATATTGTATAATTACATGCCTTAAAATGTTTCTGCAGTTTCTAAACCAGGGCTATCTTTGTATATTAACTTGACTATTACTTCAAGCTGTGGAAATAAGTGATCAGTATTATTCTCCAAGGTCAAGAGCGCCCCATAGGACAAGCATAAAATTCCTCAATGAAATTTGGATGTTGTCATCTGAAATATACCTTCTCACAACCCTATGTTCTTTCCAGATTATCAATTTAGGTGCAGATAACAGGTGTCTTTAGAGCTAAATATTATGCCATTGGATCACAAAATAAATCCAAAGAATCAGGACTTATGCTTCCAATTCATTCATTCACTCAACATTCATTCATTCATTCACTCAACATTTCTTTACTGAATGAAATACTTGGGTGCCTTTAGAGCTAAATATTATGCCATTTGATCACAAAATAAATCCAAAGAATCAAGACTTATGCTTCCAATTCATTCATTCACTCAACATTCATTCATTCATTCATTCACTCAACATTTTTTTTACTGAATCCATGATCATGTGCCAGATGTCAGGAAATAAGAATACAAAGATAAAAAGAGGTGGTCTCTCAAACTCTCAAGTGGCTCAATCCAGGGACTGAGGCAGGTGACTGACTCAATCCTCATGACCACCGTCTACTTGAGAAAGTCGGGAAGGCTTCCCTTAAAAGCTTTCCGCATTATGAAGGGCCTGTAGTATTAACCTAGTCATGAATTTTCTATATGACTCAGTTTCTCTTTGATTCTCTCATCCCTTGCACTGCAGACATAAACATATTAATGATGAATAGTTACAATGAAGCAATCTTTAAGAAAGAAGAATCTTGCTTTTAAATAAAGCAACGGGTGGGTTTTCACAGGTAGGTTCTTGGCAGAAGTCAATTTTTTCTTCCCCTATTCAGCTAGTTCATGCTAAACCAATCATATTCTTCTGATAGTATTTGCAAACAAATATTTAACCACATTTCTCTGGAAATTATTTAAGTCTCAATATTCTTCTACCTGAAAGATATTATGTCTGACCTTGCATCATACATAAGCGTGTTTATTAAATGCTTTTAACTATGCACTTGTCTCAAAAATCAAACAAATTGATTGTTTGATCAAACAAAAAAAATCAATCAATCAATCAAAAAAATTAGGAAGGCATATTTGACTTTAAGTATTTTCAATACAAATGTAAACATTTGTAAATTACATACTTCTGAAGTTCTGTCAATATCCACTAATTTACCACTCTCTTAAATGTATTCAATAGACCCACATCATATTCACTGTCACCCTGGGGTCATTAATCCCCATCTGCATTTCTATTCTAACATCTAATCCAATATTTTGCCAGACCTCTGGAGGCTTTCAAACTTACCACTCTTTATTTAAATCCATTCTTTGTTTAATACATCTAGTTATAGATTTTCTCTGGTAATTCACTAAATACCCAAGAAAATATGTGAACAAACTCATTTATGGAAGAAATTTGCATCCTTTTTTCTGATAAAGCTCATGTATCAATTACAGCATCCCTGGGGAATGTATCCTGACCTTCATCCACTAGTCTTCCCTGTAACAAAAATATGCTTATAAATCTGTGAGTCTTAAGCTCCTATAAAAAAGTATCCTGATTTCAGTTATTTTCACAATTGTATTAATCTGTAGTTGATGATGAAAGTATTACAAATACATGTCACGATTTTCTAAATAATTATTTTTAACACTTAAAGTCTTATTTCCAAGTTTTCCCTTAATATGAAAGCCTTCCTTTAATAGGAAAATCTTAAAACAAAACGAAATGAAAAAATAGCAAACCTTGAGAACATATAGTCCAATAAATCTACAATTCTACTGAACACCTTGAAAAGTTCTGTGAAAATCTCCATGGGAAAATAAAACCCAGCCCTGCTTTGTAATTTCCATTGTAATTTATTTCTTCAATATTTAATTATTTTTCAAAAACACCTAGATATTTTTTGGTTACAGTTGTCACTGTTGTTTGGCAGGCCTGGGCTGGATTCGAACCTACCAGCTCTGGTGTATGTGGCTGGTGCCTTAGCCACTTGAGCCACAGGCACCACGCCTATTCTGAAGTATGTTTATAAGTTATTAAGCATATTCAGGAGTTTTTCATAACCAATATACATGTATTATTGTTGTTTGCCATTTTAATTCTACTTTAAACTCTAAAATTAATGCCTTTTTAGGCATTTATCAATTTATTTTCTCACTGACTCTTGCATTTCAGGCTTCCTTTTCATGGAAGGCTCTTTTTATGAGATCTTTCCGTGATGGTCTGTAATTGGGGAACTCTTCCAATTTTTATACATTTGTTACAATTAAATTTGAACCTGGCTGCAAACTTCTGGGTTAACTGGTATCATTTCTGACTCTCATTAATATTTATAAAAAATTGGGAGATAGGCTTGGGCATATATGTAAATAAACTTGTGTAGCCATTATTACAGTCAAGGTTGTGTATATCTGTCACCCCCAGAAGTTTTCTTACGTCCTGGGGAATCCTTCCTCTGCCTCCCTTTCTATCTCCCTTCTCTCCAGTGAGGCAAATACTTATCTGTCCATCTAGATTAGTTTATATTTCTAGAATTTTAGATAAATTGAATTTTATAATAATGAGCTCTTTTTCATGTCTTCTTTCACTCAGCATAATTATGTTGAGGTTAATCAATGTTGTTGCCTACATTTCATTGTGTGGATATCTATCTGCATTTATTATTTTTTTATTCTTTTTTTTTTTTGCAGTTTTTGGCCAGGGCTGGGTTTGAACCTGCCACCTCCAGCATATGAGGCCAGAGCCATACTCGTGTGAGCCACAGGTGCCGCCCTATTCTTTTTTATTTTTTAGAGACAGAGTCTTACTTTATCACCTTTGGTAGAGGGCTGAGACATCACATAGCTCATAGCAACCTCCAACTCCTGGGCTTAAGTGATTCTCTTGCTGTAGCACCCCCGAGTATCTGGGACCACAGGCACCTGCCACAATGCCCGGCTATTTTTTATTGCAGTTTGGCCAGGGCTGGGTGTTTAGCTTCTCTTAATTTCAAGATGTCATTCCCTCATTGGGGGAGGAAAGAGGATGGAGAAAAGAATAAAGATGATAGAATTTTTAAAATTAAAATAATTAACATATGAACAAAAATAAGCAATTATAATACCTTTTCCCAGAAAAGATCAGGCCTGGGAGTGGTATAAGGCTTTGCCCTTTCTTAAAGCATGCTTTGCTGCATTTTGTGTGCAATCCATACGTATTTCTTTAACACACACAGACACACACATTTATTTCCAACTGTGAGGATAAAATAAACTTATTTTACGTAATTTTGGACTAACGCTACTTTGAGTCACACAATGGCTATTTTTATTGAAATATATGTTTGTCACCTGCAGTTTTATATAAAAATAACATTTATCTTCTCTCTCTTTCTGTCTTTGTCTCTCTCAAAGTGCCTGGAGGGATTAAGCAATAGAAGTTTACATTTTATAAAACTTGCTTTAGAAGAGTACTTGTCATCTACTTTGGGTTGATTGGATAAATGAAGTTGTTCTTGCACTGGGGATTAGGCAAAGGAGCTATGGAAAGGTCTATATGCACTGCCTAACACAGAATATTGATCATTAGCCAACCAAGCTGGATGACACCAGACTTCAGCCTCAGTATATAGACTAAAACAGGCATGTGGAGATGAACATATTTTTAAAAAATATTGAATAAAAGGTAATCCATATTCTTTCCAATTTCAGTTCATAATATACAGTACTTAACATGTTGCCTACATTGTTCAATGTGCAAACATCATAAATGATTCTAAAACATTACAGGGTGCCCACTATTAAAGATTTCTAGTAGCTAATACTTTTGCTAGTCCACTGTGTAAAGGAATTAGAGACCATGAGGTGCTAAAATGATCCATATCACTATGGTGATACACACCTTCCAATCAATTTAAAGTTTCCAAGGGAACCAACAGAGATATTTCCAGACAAGAATTATATGAGTTGCAAATCAAAAATCCACTTAAGGCTGTTGTAACAGAACTGTGTTAACTGGTGCTTGCTATGGTTTTTTAGGAAGCCAGAAAAAAAATCTTATGTTCCTTGAATCAGGCAATGACTGAGACATCCACCCTCATTTTCTTTTTTTTTTTCTAATTTTATTTATTTATGTATTTTTTTATTGTTGGGGATTCATTGAGAACCCTCATTTTCTTATCTGTTCTGTTAACATGATATATGTCAACCATAATGAAGAGCATGCAAAAGAACCTTTGTTATACCAAAGATTTTGCAGCATCTTAAATTTAGAGAACAGGAGAACCAGGCAGAAAGATGAAGGGAGAGAACTATTGATTGAGTAACTGTGTGTGATGGAAGTTCCACTGCTTGCAAAGTGACATTTGATTTTGAGATCCCATTTCACAGACTGGAAGACTGAGGCTCAAAAAATTAATTCATGGACACGAGGTCACAAATATTAAATACTGAAGCACAGTTTGTCTGAATCCAAAACTCATACTCTTCCCACAACATTATACAAAAGGAAAGGGAAGATGCAACGTGGAACTGTTGGGATATGGAGTTCAAGCCCTATGCCAATGTATATCCTGGCAAAAGAGGTGGAAGTTAGGGAACAACAGTTGTGCTGGAGGTATGTTCAAGTGTACAGTTTGTTTGTGGACCTGCCTATTCCCTCCCAGGAAGCATGTCTCTCTTAATGTTTTGTACACCACTAGGTGCTCAGTATTTGTAGATGTGTGTTGGCAGAATTGGTTAGGTGAGGCATGACATAAAATTAATCAGTGAGAAGGTCAATCGGGGCTTTGAACCTCCCAGTCTCCATCTGAAACCGCCCACCTGGCTTGTACCATCATGTTGCCACACAGGTTTCAGCAGGGTGGTTCTCTGAGCAAATTTTCACCATGTTGGACTAAAGCATGTAAATACTAGCTGGAGATAAGATCTGTAAGCAAACATCTATAAAGGGCACCCAAACCTGTGCGGATCACTCTGGAAAGATGCTGATAAGTCCTCTTGTGTGTGTCTGTGCTTGGATAGCTTCACAGGTTTATCTTTCAACGTTACTGTGCCAGCCTTTGGGCAGCATTCACCCTTTTGCTACTGTAAAGTAGTATGCTGGTGATTCCACATCTAGAAGTCCCTCTTGACACATTTCAACTCTAGTGTATTTCATTTGGTGGTTTGAACTGAGAACTGGAATGGTCAGTCACCTAGGCAGAGGAATTCTAGGCCCTCCCTATGACCTAAGCAGCGACATCATTCTTTACTGGGCAACAAAATCTATCAAAAACCAGAACTAGGTCTGTGAAGCCTTTGCAAACCTTGCCACTTTCTTCTCCCTCCAGGGAGTCCATCCTGAGGTGCAGTAAACAGCCCAGTGATCCAGGAGTATAATGCGTTATCACGGTTACTTTTATTACATCAGTGGGGAGCGGACTGAAGCTTTAAAAAGAAACCAGAAAGCAATAGCAAGGCGCTGGGCTGCCTTAGGAAAATATTTTTTGGCTCAGCCAGAAACTTCTCTAACAAGAACCTGACACCTCAAACTTAGCAAGAAAGCACAGCCCAGCTCCATCACAGAAAATGCAGCTTGACAGAATTTGTTCCATAACAATGCGAGAACTACAATGGCAAAGCACATTCGGTACACTTTGTAGCCTGAGAAGAAGTGCAACCATTTAAGAATAAGTTATATAAAATCTTTGTGGAATATTCTACTAAGTAGGAATTTGGGCATCTTCCTCCTAATCTAATTTTTTAGTGTGTTCTAAATTATGCCAATGAGAGGTGTGACCTTGGCTTAGTGAGGTCTATAGCTCTCAGGAACTTGGCCTCCTCACCTTTATCTCAGCCAGTTGAATGAGATGACTCCCCCCCACCCCCATTCCCTCCAGCTTGGACATTGCATAACTGGAGGAAGTCAGGGGTTAGCACTGACATTGATCTTGTATGAGTGCAACTGCTTTAAATGAAAAAAATTCCAGAACCTGAATTGGGGTCCTCTGGTTCATTCTCCTTTGTTCAGTCTGAAATAAATAGAGCAAATCTCCCTTCTGTTAAGAGAATGTAGAAACAAAATACTAATGTTTCCCTACTCTTTCTTTGCTCAAGGAGCACCCTGTAAGTGGGTTTTAATTAAATTGTTTTTGCAAATCCCTTGAGCTTAAAAGTGATGTTGTCGTTTCAGTTCTGGGGCATGAAAAGCTTATTTTTCAACAAGGAATGCACCAAATGTAGAATATTTACCACCCAGGGCATTCGCGAAAGCCCCTGTCTCTACCCTTCTAGGTGGAGAATGTGTGACCCCAAACTAAATCTTGTCCCATAATAAGTGAATAGCAGTCTGTTTTTCCACCGCCCCTCAATATTCAATCAATGAAAAGATGAGGCCTATCTTGTTAATGCATTTATCTACCAAGACCATCATCTTGTCTCTTGGAAGCGGAACACAATTATAAGAGGGACTTTACCTAACAAATGCAATCAAGGTAACCTAATTTTTGTTCCCTCAATGAACTTGAAACAATAAAAAATAAAATTTAAAAAAAGACCCTACTGTCACCCTTAATTGCTAGAATTCAGAAAAAGGAATCTCATGCAAGAAGATTGGCATTGCTAATTCATGCTATTAATTTTTATTCAAGTTAGAAATAATCTTGCCATAGTCTTTTGTATTTTAAAAATTTCCCTTCTACTCTTTGATCCTCAGAGAGTCTTCCCGAGAAATCAGAACAGTTTTTGTTTTTGTCATGGCCACCGTGGTTAGTTATTTTTCTTTAGGAGAACTTTAAGTAAATTAATATGCTCCCTGTCGTCCTGAAGCCCACCTTAATATATGGGAAGTTTTGCTTATAGGCTGACACTGTCAACCCCCTACACCTCCCTTGCAATCTCCCTCCTCCAGGCAAAAGTGAAAGCTCCACTTCACCCAGAATGTTTGCATCCCCAGACAGGCTCTAAGGTGACTTTTCTTTCCCCTGTGAATTGCCAGAGTTACTATTCTCTACTATTCACTATTACTTGATTACCTGATTCAATTAACTCACCAGAAAACTAGGAGGAGCACTGAGCTTACCCAAGGAATTGGGACTAGGAACATTTTTTTAATCCAAACAACTCTCTAAATCCATGATTCACAAAATAAGGCTGGTAGTTCCCTGCTCTGAGGACCATAAAATCACCCAAAGCTACCTGTGTTTCCTCCCATTCACAAGGGGAAAAGATAAATAAAAAGGTTACCCTAAAATCTTCAATGCATTAACTAAGATTAGCTTGTTAACAGAACTTCCTGAGGGCTCTAATTGAGACTTTCCTTTGAAGTCTGTTAGGTAACACTTGGCCATGGTTCACAACTTTAAGTTCATAGGTCCATGGGTAACTGGGATTCCAATAATTTTCCAGGAGGACGTTTTTGAAAATTAATGCTTATTTTGGGTCACCCTCATCAATTTAGTTTCTTATAAAATTGTTTGACGAATGCTTTAGAGTATAATGAGGCCCATTTTTGTCAACAGCATTCCTAGACTATAAGCTTCCAATGATTTCACCAGTAAACAACATGTATACATTACAGTTCAAATGTGAGTTACCCATAATCCCTTTCCTGAAACAGACATATCTGTTTTTTCTTATATATTCCTAACCTAATTCCACAAGAAAGTGGCTTTTATAGTGCTACTATATAGTTGTCATTAGTTATTCCTTTTTTAAAATCTAAAACTCACTTAGAGTAAGATAACAGAACCACAGAAATGTTTATTAATGTTATCAATACGCCATAATGAGAGGTCGTTGAAACTCAGCTCCAAATTATAGCATGGATGGCAATCTATTATCCCAGCAATATTGCCTATGAAGAATCTTCTGTTCATGCCTGCTCTGTGCTGGGCAAGATGCCAAGATTTTCCTGCACTTTCTCAGTCTCTCTCCTTTATTGAAGCTTCCTCTTCATTCCCAAATAAATCCAAGTCTGTTTCATACTGAACACCATCCGTGGACCATTTCCATCTTGTGAGCAGGTTTTCCAGTTCACCTCTCTCTCTCTTTCTCCCCTTATCCACCCATCTGTTTACCCATCCATCCACCCAACTATCTCTTTTTCTTACTCCATTGCCAAATATTTGGGAAATAAATCCAGATTTCCCATCCTCTTACTGAAATCTGATCTCCCTACATCTCTTTCTGGTCATTTCCCTTTGAATGTTGGTGTTTTGTAAGTTCTAACCTGAGCCCTCTCTTTGTCTCACCCTCCCCATCATTTCTGTCTGATCTAATCCACGGCCACGGCTAACCCAGACACTAAAGGCTCAAAAAGCTTCCTGCCCAACGCTAGCTTCTTATCTTTACTGCAGAACTGCATAGCCCCCTGCATAGTGGACACATATAACTAAGTGTCCAGTCCCTGTAAGTGTTATAAATACTACCATGATAGGCAAATTCCACCATAAAATACGCATGCCCAGCACATCATGCAGGTGAGAAAAATATGACAAAGTGAGAAACATATAAAGCTTAGTCATAAGCCCTGGGCTCTAATCCTGGCCCATCATTAGCCATAGTGCAGGGGATCTAGTTGTCTGTCTCTGATTTTCCACCTGCAGAATATGGCTGATAACATTTTCAAGGAGATTAAATCAGATAAAGTGTGTAAAGATGTGATGTAAGCTGAGTGTTATTCAAACATGATGTACTATTATTAAAAAACTAGTTAAGACATTTATATTCTACACCTAGCAAATTTCACATGTACCCAAAATGCCCTGAAGGCTATGTTAACCAGTTTGATGAAAATATTTCAAATTGTATATAAAACCAGCACATTGTACCTCATGACTGCATATTGTACACAGCTATGATTTAATTTTTAAAAAATCTAGTTAAACAAAAATAACCATTTAAAATGAGACACAATGTAAAACCACCAAAAATACAAATATCAAATTAATGAAAGGAATAGATAAACAACTACATGCACACAATAAATTCCAGTGGGGAGGGGAGGAGGATGAGGGAAAGAGGAAGAGGGATTAGCAAGCTCTGACCTAATGTGCACAATGTAATATACAGCACACCCCCTAGGTGAAGGGTTACAACTTGAATCTTACCTTAGAAATGCCAACAATATAGCCTAATGATTTGTACCCTCATATTATCCAAAATTTAAAAGAAACAAATATCAAGATAGCTAATTTATCTTGATAAACTAACCGTTTAATGACTGCCTGCTTTTCAAACTTCAATGTATATCTGGAAGAGCATATTAATAATGTCAATACTTGAGCTGCAGACCCAAATTCAGCTGGTTGCGGAAAAGGCCAGAAATCTCTACCTATCAAACAATCCTCATCGATACAGGTAGGTCAGGGCCACGTTTCCCAAAACAGTGAAAGAACACATTTGAAAGACAGACAGTCCTCAAAATTTATCTAATGCCTTATAAAGTTATCAAGACTAGTTCCCTCTTGGAAACATGTTGCTTATTTTGCTTAGTTCAAATTTGAAGGCTTCCAAATTTGGCTTTTCCAAACACAAACTCCCAACCCTCAACATAAACATACATACAAATATATATACTATATATTGACATACATGTATATTGTATTTCCATTAATGAAATAGTTTTTCCTTCTTCATATATGAGTAAATAATAACAAATATATAAAATAATGTAGACATTAATGAGATGTTTTTGAATATTATTTACTATTAGATATTAAATATTTTTCTGTTTCTCTTTTCATATCTTTGCTGTTAGGTTTATGTCAAGAAAAATCTAGGAGCTTGCATACTCATCAGGAGGATGGAGTCAAACCAGAACTCAGTAGCACACTTAGCTAGGTGCTCAGTCCAGGAGGCTTGTTTTCACACTTGGAGAGAAAAATAGTAAGACACTTCCAAGCTGGTGGCTCAGAAGTTAGTTTGTAAAGCTATTTTCTGTAGAACAGAACATGCCTAGAGACTATGAATGAGGGATGCATTCCAAACACATTAAGATGGACTTAATTTTATTTAATAGATACTATAGTTAGGAAGATTTTAATTTCCACTTGGATAACTGTTTTTATAGTTATGATGCAATTGTGCATATAATACATTTATATACATATGCAATAGTCATATAGGCATGTATGTACCTACATATAAATATTTGGGTAAGAGAGTAATTCAGGTGTTTTCATTTTTTTATAAATCAGGTTAAGTCAGAACTTTTAATGCCTTACTTTTAATGCCTTATTTCAATAGGAATTTTTATGTCTTGTAATGTAAAAGCTTAGGATATCCTATAAAGAAGGAGAAGAACTTGGGCAATAATTTGCATTCTCAAGATGTCATAAATGTTTTAGTTTCTTTTAGTAAGTAGTCTTAGACAACAAATTAGTTCTCACTGTTACATTAGGTAAATGTGTTTTGTTTAATTTTCAAGAACATAATTGTCTTTTTGCTAAAATTAGTTCATGGTGACTACTTATTACATGAAAAATGACAACACAAATTCTATCCTTTATAACTATAACAATAAAAAATAAAGCTTTTTGTTTTTATTAAAAGAGCTATTTGGGCATAATTTCTGCAGATTAGGAGATTATACTATTGCAATTTGGCTGAGTCAATGGAGATTTTTAATGCTTTTTATTTTGTGCTTTACAATATCAGTTGTCCCAGAGCATGTGTAATTTTGATTGATGATGAGACATTCCAGGTAAAATGTATATTCTATTTTTCTTTCTGAATCTATATCTGATCATGATCCAGGGCATATTAATTTAGAAACACCCATCGACCATGATAGCTTTAGGGAAAAATGTTGGAACATTAATGTGATGATTATATTCTTTCCAGGTTGGTGGTATAACATACATAAAGTTTAAACACATGCAAAGCTTACTAGGATTCTGTTTAGCACTCTTGTTTTATTTCTTATGCTTCTATCACATTCTGCCAAATGAGAGTGCCAGATTTTGCTTCCTTTCTGTTTCATGGCAGCTCCAAAGCTACAGGGAAACCAAGGGGAACAGAACAACCTCAAAGGGACCTTTTCCATGACAGTAACGGTTGAATTTCAGATACCTGCCAAAGCTCTGTGAAAAGAGAAACACATGGGGGAGAAAAAAACCAACTTCCATATCCCAGGACTCTCAGATTTTGACTCAGAGATGATCCTATGATGAAATACTTAAGAAACAAACAAACAAATAAAACAAAGATAACATGCTCAGTCCTGCTTTGTCTATCCTTCTTTTCCTTCTAAAAATCTGCTCTCTGGTGTCTTCCCTGGCACATAAGAAGCTTAAAAGTCATCACTCCCATCCAGCCCCACAAGCAAAAAAGCCAAGAAAAGGAAAATCCAGCAGTTCTTAGATATGTCAGAGAATCAAGGTCAGAGGGCAAATCACTGACCATATGGTTGGAAAGACAGACAGGGATAGATAGAGAATCATGACATAACAGAAACCATTGGGAAAACAGTACTGGTCTAGGAAAACTAAATTGCAACTATTTGCTGAAGGCTCAATGTAATAAATGCTTGCACTAAAACCTCCACTCTGGGTCAGGGAGAAGTCATAAAGGGACTACCATATTTTCCTGTAGGAGCCCTACTAGGTTTGTGTAATGAAGACATGAAAAAAATACCCTCATGCTTCCAACAAGGGGAAGGAGAAAAGTAACCATTCTAAAATATACCCAGAGCATTCTGTTCTTCTTAACAAGGTCTGCATCAGAGGAAACTATATTACCAGAGACTGACAGACTGAGATTATATAAGAGCCTAAACTACCAGGTGGAAAGGAAATACTGAAGCCCTCTCTAGCCGTCCTATTACACCCATGGGTGGGGGTGGGAGAGAATCCTAAAAGTTCAAGGAGCACTTCGAAAGTCACAGTTCAGCGGTAGAGGCTTACTATGAGACTGAATCCTGATTACAGGAATATACAAAGTGTTCCCTTCCCCTGAACCTTACCATCACATCAGTAGGGCTTCTGTGTAGTAACAGATGAATGTAAAAAAGAATTATATGTCTTACTTTATTTAAGGAGAAGTCTCTAGGGATACCAGAGACAAAAGAGAACATAAGCATTAGAGGAAATTTCAGCTCCTGGAAACCACAGCTACAGGAAACAGTAAACACAGCTCCACTCCTAGCCAGGTAAACATAAAACCTCATACTACAGTCCTATACACTTCATTTCTTCCACTCAGTACACCAATTCCTGCTTTCCACAAGAAATTACAAGGCATACTCAGACACCAAAAAATCCCAGTTTAAAGACAAAGAGTAAGTATGAAAAACAGATCCAGAAATGAAAAAATATTAGAGAAGTACCAGGCATGCAATTAAAAAGATTATGATTAATATACTAAAGGCTTTAGTGAAAAAAGGGAGTTAAGATATAAGAAATGTAATGAGAGAGATGGAAGCTCTAAGAAAAATCATCAAAAGGAAATAGGAGAAATGAAAGAAGACCTTTGGTAAATTCATCGACAGACTGAAGATAACTAAGGAAACAACCAGTGGAACCTGATTGTTTGTCAACCAACACTTCCAACAATGAAGTACAAAGGGGGAAAAAATGAAAAGGAGAGAACAAAATATCTAAGAACTGTGGGACAAGTATAAAAGCTGCAACATGTATGTAATGGGAATGCCAGAGAGAAAAAAAGAAGAAAGGAAGGCAAGAAATAGTTGAAGCAGTGATGACTGAGAAGGCCCTCACCTTAGTGACAGATACTGTTATAAGCTGAATTGGGTTTTTCTCCCTCAGATTCATCTGTTGAAGGCTTAAATTCAGTGACCTCAGAATATGGCAGTATTTGGAGAGAGGCCATGAAAGGGTTAATTAGGTCATGGCATGAGGCCATAATCCAGCATGACTGATATCCTTATAAGAAGAGGAGATTCCCGAATGTGTCCCTGCAGAGGAAATGCCACATGAGGGCACAGTGGAAACGTAGCCTCTGAAAGCCAAAGAGAGAACCTCAAGAGAAACCAACCTTACTAGCACCTTGTTATTGGACTTCTGGTCTCCAGAGGATTTCTATATCCCTATTTATTTAGGGGAGGATAAATTTCGATTGTTTAAGCCACATAGTCTTTGGTATTCTGCAATGGCTGACCTAGTAAACTAACACACCAAGCCACAGAACCAGGAAACACAGAAAACTCGACACAGGATACATTTCAAGGAAACCAAACTTAGACACAAACTATTCTAATGTCAGAGAACCAAAGAGAAAGCCTTAAAAGTCACATACCAGAGTGAGGCCCAGGGACCGATCCCACTGTGGTTTTGTTGTGGTGTCTTTATTTATGCTAGAAGTCATGGTTTCATCATTTATGACTTTTGTTATTAGACCCTTACTCATCCCTCTGTAATACTTTGGCATGTCGGCCTTATTTGGTCAGCTGCTTTCCACACTTTTCTTATCGGCAGTGATGAGCTGTGGTCTCTTTTCCAGGAAAAGCTGGTGCTCTATTTGTTTCTAAGTGTTTTTCATAGTGAAATTAGTAAGTCCATTAGTGTACATGTGTTTGGCGACAATCAAGGTATGTATAACTGAAAATGTAGGATATCTGATAATTCTGTTAATCCATTTATGTCAAGCAATACCTTACTTTTTCTTCCCATGATACAGACATAAGTATGGTGAAGAGACAATATAATTTGACAGTACTTGAGATAGACGAAGAACTGATAGTGTCAGATTTTCAAGGTAATGATGAGGACAGTTTAATTAGTTCAGATACTGAACAAGAAGAGGTGCAACCTGAAATTATTCATAGAAGTGCAACCTGAAATTATTCATTCTGAGGAAGAGAGTGAAGAGTAAGAAGAAAAGCATGATGATGGGCTTGGCACTCATAGCTCAGTGGTTAGGGCACCAGGCACATACACAGAGACAGGTGGATTCGAACCCGGCCTGGGCCTGCTAAACAACAATGACAACTGCAACCAAAAAATAGCCAGGTGTTGTGGCACCTATAATCCCAGCTACTTGGGAGGCTGAGGCAAGAGAATCACTTAAGCCCAATAGTTGGAGGTTGCTCTGAGCTGTGACGCCATGGCACTCTACTGAGGGTGACATAGTGAGACTCTGTCTCAAACAAAACAAAACAAAACAAAACATGATGATGGAGAAGAATTGCAAAATAATGGCGTCCAAAAGAAGAAGACCACACCCTGCTGTAACTAAGATGATGGCCCCCTTAGGAATGATATGGAACTCACAACTATTTATTGATAATGAAACCATGAGTGTAATTATAAATTTACAAACCAGAAACCATATCTAGTCAAAGAGTTAAGTAAGGACATGTCCATCCAAAATCTTGGCAATTTGGTAAAAGAAGAAATAGTAAGAGGAATGGGAATTCTTCTAAACTGTGGTGTGCAGCATCAAAATAAAGACAATATCTGAGCTATCTTTCCAGAGAGAAGAATTTTCTGGTTTATTGTGCTACATTATCAGAACACAGGATGTGACTCCTACTGAAATATCTGCATTCTGATGAGGCTGTAACACATGAAGCTCACAGACAGCAATGATAAGTTTGCTCCAGTTTCAGAGCTTTGGAACATGGTTATAAATAAGGTCTCACTTTACTACAGTCCTCACAAGTCTGTCACTGTTGATGAAGACTTGGTGTCTTTCCATGAGCACTATCCATTCAGACTCTCCATACCAATGAAATCTGAAAGTATGGAATTCTTGTGAATATTTCATGTGCTTCTTTTACAAACTACTGTTTTGGGGCAGAGCCAAATGCAGGGAAATCATAAAATCTTCAGAGAAATTATCATAGTGGCTCCAAGATTGTAAAAGGACTGGTTCAGAACTATCATTTGATTCAATCTAGAAGAAATCTTACCATGGACAGAAAGTTTACCTCCATCGCCGTGGCTTTCAACTTTCTTCAAAAGAATAAAGCTATAGTGGGTACTGTCCATAGTGATAAAAGGGATCTGTCTCTAGAACTCAGGCCAGCATCAGTGAAAAACTCCATCTGGTATAGTAAGATTTGCTTTCTCTCTCTATGTGACATTAGCAAATTATGTTCCAAGGACAGGAATGGTAGTTACAGCACTTTCCACACAGCACAAAGATCTGAAGGTCATGGATAACAAGCCTGATGTAATCCACTCTTATAATTCTACTAAAGCAGGTGTGATGCTCTTGATAAGAGTGTGAGAACATACTCCTTTCTCTGAATTGGTGTTGCCCCTGGCAATTTCCTTCAACGTCATTGACATCGCAGCATACAATTCATATGTGATTTTTAAGAAATCAAATAGCCACTGGTTGCAACTTCATTTGAAGAAACAATTAAGAAGAAGATACTTTTTGAAAGATTTACGTGACAGCTCTGTAAAGAAAACATAAGAAGTCCTGCCCCAAATGTGCACAGTCTCTACCAAAAATATACGAAGGCAATGAATCCTTGTGGACACCAGTGCAATCAAGGACAAGGAGTGGCGACAAGAGAAATGGTTCATACTGAACCAAATGGTTCATACTGAACTCACAACCAAAAGGTTGTGAGGCAGGCAGTGAAGAGCTTACCAAAAGAAGGTTGCTGCTGCCTTTGTCCCTATAGGAGAGACCAGAAATATATGAAAGCATGCAGTGAACATAGCAAAGACATCTGTCCCAGCCACATATCAAAAGAAGGAAATATAGTAAAAAGAACTTGCAGAGAATGTGTATCCACACATCAAAAGAAGAAACTGTAATGAAAAAAACATGCAGAGAATGGGATGAAAGTATTCTTAGTTACTTATATAATGATATGTAAAATACATAGGTTTTCTGTGAAATTACAGTACTAATTATTCTGGGGTCAGTGACTGACCATGGTATAGGTGTTTATTTGGTATTAAATGGGCATGGATATGAGACTGCTATAAGGAGAGGCAGTGGGAAGATGTGGGATTTAGCAAGAACAAGTATAATAATTGCATTGAACCTGTCATTCAAAAACAGGTTCAAAAACACAAACAAAAAGAGAGTGGAGTGAAATGTTTAAAGAAAAAAAACCCATCAACTTAGAATTCTATACTCAGAGTGTAGAATTCTATACTCTGGAATTATCAAAAGTGAAGGAAAAATAAAAACTTTCTCCCAAGCAAAATGTGCAGAAATTTGTTGACATACTTTGTAAAAATGCTAAAAGAGTATGTTTTAAGTGAGTCTGTCCCATTAAAAAAAAGTTAAAAGAAGTTCTTCAGAGAAAGAGAAAATGTAATAGAAAATGAAACACAGACCTGCATAAAGAAAGGAAAGCTATTAGAGAATAAATGAAGGTCATGGGGCGGTGCCTGTGGCTCAGGAAGTGTGGCACCAGCCCCGTATGCCAGAGATGGTGGGTTCAAACCTGGCCCCAGCCAAAAACTGCAACCAAAAAGAAAGAAAAAAAGAATGAGAATAAATGAAGGTCATATAAAATCTCTTAGTTTTTCTTATTTGCAATTGACCTGATGGATAAAAGTCTGTTCAAAATGATAATAGCAACAATATAGTCAGTGATCCTAGCTTAAATGAAAGGAGGAAAAGCACAGCTACAGCAGATGAGAAGGAGAAACTAGGAATAACATTATGAGGCTTACGTGTTGCATGTGATCTCTATAGTGTTATCAAAAAATGGACTTGATTAGTTACAAACATATATTGTAAACTCTAGGGAAAAAATTTAAAAATAAGTAAAATTGTTAAATTAGAAGAAAAGAGAAAACAGCATCATACAAAATGTTCATTTAAAATCAGAGAAGGCAGAAAGGCAGTGGAAGTCAAAAAGGTTCTGGGGAGAGAGAGAGACAAAGACAAAAGGAAACTAATATAAAATAGTTTACAAGTGTTAACCCAACAATGGCAGATACTCATCCAACTGTGATAATATAACTTTAAATATGAATAGTCTACATTCATATTTAAAAGACAGAGACTATCAGAGTGGTTACAATTGTAAAGCATGGTGGGCATGTGGTCCTTTAATTGCACCAGTTAAAAGATAGAGATGTCAGAATGGATACAAAACAGGGCCAATTATATTTTGCCTAGAAGAAACTCATTTTAAATGCAAAGACATTGATTAAAAATAAAGGGACAAATGAAGAAGAAAAAAATCATTTCATCTTAAGGACATTTGCACTCAAATGTTTATTTATAGCAGCTCAATTCACAATCATAAAGATGTGGAAACAGACCAAGTGACCATCAACCCAGGAATGAATTCATAAACTGTGTATATGTATACCATGGAATATTATTCACCTATGAAAAGATGAAGATTTTGCATTTTTTGGATTTGCTTGGATGGATTTGGAGCACATTCTCCAAAGTAAAGTATCTCAAGAATGGGAAAACAAGCATCCCATATACTCAATATTAATTTGAAACTAGTAGATGAGTAACAGGCCCACACAAGAGGAAAAACACAATTAAATTCAAGTGGGTGGAATGTGGAAGGGGGAAGGAAGAGAGGCTTAGTAAACTCCCACCTAACAGGGCACAGTGTAGGAGTATATGGCACACCTACTGAGTGAAGGATTCAAACATACCTCAGACTTCTAACAAATGCAAACAATGGCCTCCACACCCTTAGCACAGTGGTTATAGGGCCAGTCACATGCTGGCAGGATCAAACCTGGCCTGAGCTTGCTAAGCAATGACAACTACAAAAACAAACAAACAAACAAACAGCCCAGCATTGTGGCAGGCACCTGTAGTTCCAGCTACTTGGGAGGCTGAGGCAAGAGAATCGCTTAAGCCCAAGAGTTTGAGGTTGCTGTGACCTGTGATGCCATAGCACTCTACTGTGGGTGACAAAATGAGACTCGCTTTCAAAAACAAACAAACAAACAAACAATGTATCCTAATTGTATGTACCCTTATATTATTCCAAAGTTTAAAAAAAAATAATGGAACAAAAAGAAAAGAACTTCTATCTCAGAAAAACAAGAGAAAATTTAACCCCAAGTTAATAGAAGAAAATAAATCATTAAAAAAAATGAGAGCAGAAATAGAAAGCCAACAGAGAAATTCAACAAAACCTAGCACTGGTTGTTTGAAAATATCATCATTAATATTCCTCTGGAAAGGCGAATTAAGAAAAAAAGAGAAGACGCAAGTTACTAGAACCAGAAATAAAAGAGAGGCAGTCATTACTGATCTGCTTTTCGTTAAAAAATAGTAAAAGGACTTTATGAACTATAGGCCACAAATTTGGTAACCTAGGTAAAATAGAACCACTTTTTGAAAGATACAATCCACCATAAACTCACAAAATAATTAATACATGATCTAAATAGGCCTACATCTATTGAATACATTTCATCAACAATTAACAACTTCCCCAAACAGAAAGCACCAAGCTCAGAAGGCTTTGCTGGTGAATTCAACCAAACATTTCAGGAAGAAGTGACACTCTGTACCAGGGGTGTCCAACTCACAGTGCATGGGCCACAAGCAACCCAGAATAGCTATGAATGCGGCCTAATACAAAATCATAAACTTACTTAAAAACTATAAGATTTTCTGGTTATTTTCTTTTGGTGGAACTAGATTACATGGTTCTTTTTTTTTTTTTTTTTTGAGACAGAGCCTCAAGCTGTCCCCCTGGGTAGAGTGCCGTGGCATTACAGCTCACAGCAACCTCCAACTCCTAGGCTCAAGCGAGTCTCTTGCCTCCGCCTCCCAAGTAGCTGGGACCACAG
>CAUYTI010020556.1:0-15691 GCA_963575145.1 Galago senegalensis | reverse complement strand
GCTGTTTGAAGATATCACTCATGGAGGCAGGTAATTTTGTTGCCTCCATTTTGGGTAAGGAATCTGAGGCTCAGAGAAGCGAAGTAACTGGCCTGAAATCACCCAGACCGTGAGAGCAGAGCTTCATGCAGTGTGGCCCCGGCTAGGAGGATCTGACCCCAGTGCTGGTGCTCAGAACCTGTACAGGACACCAAATACCAGGATTCCAGATTCCTAAAACACAGAGTACATCCACCCAAGGTCAGGGACATTACAGACACACCTATTGTATAGATCTCATTCACAGCTGTGAAAAATTGCTATTAGTGCTTTTAAAGCAGTTTTTATCACAGCTAAAGCAGCCTAGGAAAGGCTGGGAGCCTATACCTCAATGGTTAGAGTGCCAGCCCCATGTGGGGGCGGGGGCAAGGAGCTCAAGGGGTGGCGAGTTGGAACTGGCCAGGACCTGCTAAACACCATAAACAAACAGAAAAGAAACCTAGGGAAAAATATTGGCAACCAGAGATAGCCAAATGCCTAGTTAAATGTGTTGTTAGTATAGAGAGGGGATTACTGCATTACTTTTAGTAAGTTGCTTTTCATGTGAAAATTTCTTTTCATCATAAAGATCTGTTTTTAATAGCAACATCCTAAAAACACTCCTATTTTTTTAATTCCCTGATCAGGAACATATGATTTTTGTAGTGTGTGCAAGCATACGTTAATGTTAATTTCACCATTCTCCTTTGTATTTTGTTGGTGTCACAATCTGCTTGACAAGTTTCTTAACTGCCATGTTAATTCCAAGACCTATTCAGCACTCTGACATTTCAGGACAGAACAGGGCAGTGAAAATAGATTAGAAACAGCTTATAAGTATTATAAAATCTAGAACTTGACAGATGGCAGAATCAGGTCTGCTTAATGGAAATTTAGCAGCCCTGAACACAATAATATTAAAAAAGCCTATTCATTTCTAAGGTAAACATTTGGAAGGGGTTATATAATGATGGCCAGAGAAGTGTGGGGAAACTTATAAAATGCGACAGAGTTATCTTATTTTAAGCAAAATTACTGGATAAACATACCATATCCTAAAGAGTTTCAATTTTCAAAGGTTTTCTCTACTGTGTAAATAAAAGGTACAGAGAAAGAGTTTGATTTTATTCATGGTCATTTCAAAGATCACGCACATTATTTCACTAAGGGTATTTCTCTGCCTTTTCCTGAATTAAAGCAGAATATTTCTGTACTTAGATATTAAATGCCACTACCACATGCTAAGAAATTTGCATGAATCTGCAAGCACATGTAGTGAGAATCAGATGGATTCAGTCAGGCTACATCCAACAGGACACAGCTCTCTTGTCAGTTTACTACTAAGTGACCTTCACCTCCTGTCTCCCATTCTTATTGTTTTGTAAATTTAGCTCTCACCATAAAGATGCCTCTCTCAAGTAGTTTGGGTGGATTGATTTAGGAGATTAATTTTTGAATTGGAATGTTGTAATAGGTCACTGAGTTATGCTGATTATTATTTAAGATAAGAATTAATGTGATCTTTACTTTGAACTTTTATGTATAAAATGTGATTTTGAAAATAGAAGAATAGAACAGTCTTGGAGAGGCTACTCTCACGTTCTCCAGAATGGCTGGCATTCTGACAAATAAAGTTTGGTAGACTTATTATCTCTGTCTCTGCGTATTGGTTGACAGTGACAGAGGCCAGACCTTCCTCTGGGAGTAAAGAGACAGAAAATTAGAAATTAGACACCATTTTCTTAAATTGATTGCTAAAGCATGCACACTATTTAAAATAGCCACTAACTGTTCCAAAGGGAAGCATTTATTGATTTCAGGACGTTTAAAATAATCTCATGGAGAAGTAGGACAAAGTTAGGGTAAACTATTTTTCTTCCTTCCCCAAAGGAAATTATCACAAACTTAGAAGTATAACTAGTTAATTAATGTTAAGACGCTTTTTTTTTCCAAAGGTTTTAATAATATGTGACAATATTCCGGACTTAGTTCTCTGTAGCAGAGCCACATTAAAGGCTGCAATAACTTTGTTCTTGTTTGAAACTGTCTCTAGGTCCACAGGAAGGGATATTCCTTTGAAGACCCTCCAGAGAGATTAGAAAACTAATCTAGTAAGAGGCAGGCACTGAAAACAGAGCATGCTGTGGTCAGGAATTTCCTGGAAGAGACCTGAGTAGTGGTAAATCAAAATAAGGTTATTGTGCAGCTAAGTAAAGATTACATCTGTTCTTTACAGATGAATACTTTGTTCTTTGAAGCAAAAAGAGATAAATAAGGCTCGTGACTTTTTTGTGACTTTATTGTATTGTAATTTTTTTTTTTTTATTTTTGCCGTTTTTGGCCAGGGTTGAGTTTGAACCTGCCACCTCCGGCATATGGGGCAGGTGCCTTACTCCTTTGAGCCACAGGTGCTGCCCTTGTATTGTAATTTTAAGAATTATCTGGACCAATTGACACCAGCTGATCTAAAGTTAGATTATGAATGTGCAGGTGATTATGTGTGTATGTGCAGGATGCTTTATCATTAGGATATATAAGTGAGTAAGAAATAAACTGGGGTTGCTGCATGCCTGAGCAAGCTACCCTTGTGCCCTCCGATCCTCTGCACATTCTGACTTCTGGCTTTATCTCTGTGACACCAATCAAAGAACTTCATGTAACAGTTCTCTTGTTGTAACTAATTGTCACAAAGTTAGAAGTATAAAACAACACATATTTATTACATTGCATTTCTGAAAGTCAAAAGACCAACATAGGTCTTATTAGGCTATGTTAAAGTGTCAGGAGGGTGGCATTTGCCTGAACAGGCTCTAGATGATAATTTACTTTTTGTTTGTTCTTTTTCTTAAGTTTCTCAAGGCCACCCAAAGTCTTTGGCTTCTGTCTGCCTACTTAACAGGCAACAATGGATATTCACATTATTCCCACATTGCATGATTCTAGCACTGAGTCTTTTGCTGCCTAATTACTCATAAAAAGACCCTGATGACTACATTGGATCCATCTGAATCACCTAGGGTAATCTTGCTATGTTAAAGTTAGCTCATTAGCGATCTTAATTTCATCTGAAACCTTAGTTCCCCTCTGTTATACAGCATAGTGCACTCATAGAAGCCAGAACGTGATCATCTTTGTGAGCCAATTCCACCGCCAACCAGAAGTCAGTTTAACCATATTTTTTCAATATTGTCTTGCTTTTTCCCAGTTTACTTTCTATTCTAGTCATTCTGATATCTATCTCTGAAAATACTAAAATACATGGAGAATAAAGGACACAATTTTTTCATTTTATAAAATCTAGGAAGTAGAATCAAAAGGTTTTCTTCCTTGAAGAATTATTACAAAGAGCACACATTTTATTGTTAAACTTTCATGTCATTTTCTACATAGACAAACATATATTTCCAGTCTAGATTTTAGAAAACTCATTTATATGAATCCAAATATTGGAAAATCCACTCTTATCTTTATCTTCAGAGGATAATGTTTGCTTATATTTAAATGTAACTGACAGTTTTATGTACCTGAAATATAAATTTGGAAACTAAGACACACATATTGACAGTTCCTAGTCTTGGCTCATGTTAAGAAATTTATACCTGAGACAGAACCTTACTGTTGAATAATTGTATATATATAATTGTATAAAAGAATTTGCACAGCTAATTGTTCTTTCTATTTCTACCTATTATATTAAGGGGACATATTTACCTTAACTGCCAGAGCCAAAAATCTTATACTTCCCAAAAATATACATCAGCACCCTCATTACACTTGTGTTCTACCCATGTTGGGCACAGAAGAAGCAGTAGAGTAATATCGTTGTAAATATATACTGATTTCCACTTATTAATAATGGCATTCTAGTACTAGTGAAACAATGTTTGGACAATGGCCATGATACTGGAAAAGTGGCACCCCAGCCAGCTCAGCTGAGCAGGGCCTGGGGCACCTGCCACTTCTGTCTTGGTGGCAGCAGCTAGCAAAGGAACCAGCAGGCTGGAGCAAGTGGGAAAGCTTTCCTCCCCCACTAGAGGCTCCAGTAGAGGACCTGACAATCAGGGGAAAACACTGGTGCATCCCTGATTGGTCCATTTTCAATCCTACTCCTGATTGGTCTATTTTATAGACCAATCACAGCTAAACTCTCAGCTCATTGGACGACTACCCCTATATAAAGCCCCTGAGCAGAGAGCCTAAACACAGATCATCATCACAGATCATCCAGGAAGATAGAGCAGAATAACAAGACTTCAGCAGACTGTTGCAGACCTCTGAGGAAGAGAGAGCAAGAGCTGTGGCACTTCTGCTGATCCTGCTCTACAAAGAGGCTTGCCTGTTTATAAGAACTGTCTTTGTAAGGGTTGTTAACACTTGCATCCTGCCCTGCAAGGAGGTTTGGCTCTTTGTAGGAGCTATAAATAAAACCTCACTTACTGTTCATCCTATGGTCCGTGGACTCATTCATTGAATCGTCGAGACCAAGAGCCTGGAAATCCAGTGTTAAAAATCCGGCATCAGCCATAGTATACGTATAATTATTTTCTGATGTTATGACTTATTCTTATTCCTATCACAGAGTACAAATTATAAGCCCTGCAACAACAGATAATAAAGCTATTTAATAACTGTAAATAGATTTTTTTTATTTTCTTATGTCTTTCCAAGGGATTTTGACTTATTTTCATGACATATGTTTCTTGTCTGAAAATAATTATGAAATAATTCAGTGAACCATGCAGTTGATAATCTCTAGGCCTAAATTATACCTGAGAAGTGAGACAATCATGGTAGACATCATAAGAAGGTCGTAGCCAGATTAGATGCAATGCCTTCATGGCCTCCCAGGATAAAAGTGCCCAGGACAAAGCTCTATATTCCTTTATGAATACACATTTTCAAAAAGGTACAGAACAACTGCATCTCAACCCAATAAAAGTCATATATTACAAATTCACAACTATCACCATATTAAATAAGGAAGAGTTATAAGCTTTTCCTCTGGAACACAACAAGGATGACAGTTTTACTACTCTTATTCAACATATTTCTAAATGTACAAGCCAAAGAAATTAGAGAACAAAATAAATGACATCCAGATTGGAAAGGAAAAAGTTAAATTATTCCTGTTTGCAATTGGAATACTCTTATATAACAAACACCCAAGATTCCACCAAAAAACCTGATATAGCTAATAAACATGGAGGACACAAATTCAGCATTAGAAAGTAAGTAGCATTTTCATATACTAATAATGAACTATCTGAAAAAAAATTAAAACATAATTCTCAATATAATAGCTTTAAAAAAAGATCCCTCGAAATAAATTTAACAAAAATGCTAATGATCTCTACATTGAGTTAGGAAATTTTAAAAGACAAAATAAATGAAATAATATCACTTATGGATTACCATAATGGAGATGTTTAAAATTTCTATGCTATGCAAAATGTTCTGCATATTCAATTCAATCCCATATAAAAGCAACAATGACATTATCACAGAAATTGTTCAAAATCTAAGATTTATATGAAAATAAAAAAGACCTAGAATGACCAAAGTAATTGTGCAAAGGGAACAGAATTGGATGCTTCACATCACTTGATTTGAAAACATATTATAAAGCTATAGTAACTAAAACAGTATAATACTGGTGGAAAATCTGTCATGTGACCAATGGAGCAAAATAGACAACCTGAAAGATGAATTCATACATTTACAGCTAACTTATTTTCAACAAAGTTGACAAAAACAAATAATGGAGAAAGGACAATGTTTTTATAAGTGCTGCTGGGACAATCAAATATCTTACAAGTAGAACAACAAAGTGAGATTCTCACCTGACACCATATATTAAAAAATCAACTCAAAATGGATTAAAAATTTATATGTAAGACCTACAATTTTGAAACTACTATAAGAAAACATGGAGAAGCCCATAGCATTGGTCTGGACTATGATTTGGGGAGTTACACTCAAAAATCTCAGGCAATGCAAGAAAAATAAACAAATATAATTACTTCAAATTACAAGCTTCTACACATCACCAGGTACAATCAAGGGAGTGATGAAACAACATATAAATGGAAGAAAATACTTGCAAATTATGCATTTTATTGGTTAATGGTAAAAATATACAAAGTTCTCAAACAACTATATAATAGAAAACAAATAGCTATTAAAAATGGACTACACACACACACACACACACAGATTAGAACTGATAAACAAATTCTGTAAAATTGTGGGATGCAAACTTATCATAACACATAAGTAGCATTTATATATGCAATTATAAATAATGAGAAAAATTAAAAAGGTTCTCATTTATCATAGCTACAAATTAAATAAAATATCTAAGAATAAACTTAAGCAAAGGAGTGAAATATTAACTACAATGAAAATTATAAAATACTGATAGGAGAAATTAAAAAGGACACAAAAAGTGGAAAGGTATTCCAAGCTTTCAAATTAAAAAAAATCAATATTGTTAAAATATCAATACTATTCAAAGCAAAAAAAGTAAAACTTATATGGAATGAAAAGAGACCCAGAATAGTGAAAGCATTCTGAGAAAAAAAATAAAACTGGAGGAATCACCTACCCAGACTTAAAACTATATGATAGATCTCTAGCAAACAAAAGAGAATAGGTCTGGCAAGAAAAGACACATAGACCAATGGAAAAATATAGAGAACCCAGAAATAAATTCACAGATCTTTAGTAAACTTACCTTTAACCAAGGTGCCAAGAACCTACTATGAGAAAATGTCAATCTCATTAATAAATGGTGCTGGAAATACTAGGCATCCTTATGCAGAAGATTAAAATTATACCCTTATCTTTCTCAACATACACATACCAAACCAAAATTTATTAAAAACTCAAATGTAAGACCTGAAATAGGGGAACTAGTAAAAAAAAAAAATTAAAGCATTTGTCCAAAGGGCCAGGACTTTTAAATTAATACTCCCAAAGCACAGGCAACTAAGTCAAAACTAGACAACTGAGATCACTCCAAGCTCAAAAGCTCTGTATAAAAAAGAAAACAACAAAGTGAAGATATAAGCCACAAAATGGGAGAAAATATTTGCTAAATATCCATATGAGAAGGATTAATAGCTAGAATATATTGAGAACTCCCACAACTCAGTAGAAAAAAATAAATCAATTAAAAATGGGCAAAATAGAGTCTTCTTCCTGGCTGCTGTGGGGGCTCTTGGTTGTTGATGACTTCTCTGTCAGAACTATCAATAGCAAAATTTCTTCAGGAAATGCCAAAATTGGGCACCCTGCCCCCAACTTCAAAGCCATAGCTGTTATGCCAGATGGTCAGTTTAAAGATACCAGCCTATCTGATTATAGAGGAAAATATATTGTGTTCTTCTTTTACCCTGTTCACTTCACCTTTGTCTGCCCCATGGAGATCATTGCTTTCAGTGATAGAGCAGAAGAATTTAAGAAACTCAACTGCCAGGTGATTGGCTTCTGTGGATTCTCACTTCTGTCACCTGGCGTGGATCAACACACCTAAGAAACAGGGAGGACTGGAACCCATGAACAATCCTTTGGTGTCAGACCCCAACCGCACCATTGCTCAGGATTATGGTGTCTTAAAGGTTGATGAAGGCATCTCATTCAGGGACCTCTTCATTATTGACTATAAGGGTACCCTTCAGGGGATAACTGTGAATGACCTCCCTGTTGGTTGCTCTGTGGATGAGACTCTGAGACTGGTTCAGGCCTTCTAGTTCACTGACAAACACGGGAAGTGTGCCCAGATGGCTGTAAGCCTGTCAGTGATACCATCAAGCCCAATGTCCAAAAGAGCAAAGAATATTTCTCCAAGCAGAAATGAGCACTGGGATATTTTAGTGCTGGGCTGCAGTGGCAGCCATGAAAACAAAACCTCTTTTGTACTTTTTTTTTTTCCATGAGTAAAACACAAGACTTTAGGTTCAGACAAAAAGTGGTGTGTTATAAGACGAGCCTTTCCTGTGGGGGTTGGAGAGGCCAGATTTTCTTCCCCTTGGTGGGAATGGCTTGAGTTGTGTTGTGGGACAGGCTGTCTGATTTGTATGGTGTATCTATTGGTAGAGGGCATCAGCCCATGGATCTTTTGTAGTTTCTATTAAATTTTAATTGAGGAAAAAAATGGGTAAAATATCTAAAGACATTTCTCAAAAGAAGACATAGAAAAGGCATTCAGGTATATTTAAAATGCTGAATATCAGATTATCAGATAAATGCAAATGAAAACTACAGTGAGATACCATTTCACCCCAGTTAGAATGGCTTTCATGAAAAAATACAGGCAATAATGAATGCTGGAGAGAATCTGGAATATAACTTAGTACAACCACTATGTAGAAGAATATGGAGATTCCTCAAATAACTAAGAAAGCAGTCCACCTGCTAGTTATACATCTAATAAAGGAAAATTAATTATATCAACAGGATACATTTACTCCCATCTTTGTTATGGCATAATTCATAATAGCCAAGATATAAAATCAACCTAAGTGTTCATCAACTTATTAATAAAGAAATTGTGGTACATATATCCCTTGGCATATTATACAGCCACAAAAATCCTGCCATTTGCAAAAATATGAATGGAACTAGAGAACATGGTATTAAGTGAATAAGCCAATCACAGAGAGAGAAATCTCACATGTTCTTAATTACATATGGAGCTAAATATTAAAATTTTATTTTATAGAGACAATAAGTAGAATTATGTGTACTAGAGGCTGAGAAATATAGCAAGTAGCAGGAATGATTTGAGGATGGTTAATGGATGCCAAAGTATATAGTTAGAATGAGTAATACATGATAGCACAACAAAGTGACTATAATCAACAATAAGCTAAGATATGCTTTAAAATAACTAAAGGAGCAGAATTAGAATGTTCCTAACACAAACAAATGATAAATACCTGAAGTACTGGATATCCCAATTACACCAGTTTGAATTGTTCACACTATATTTCAGTACAAAATCATCACTTGAACTCTAAAAAGATATAAACTCTTTAAGCACATTAATTAAAAATAAAAAATAGATAACAGATGTAACACAGCAGCCTAGGCAAGAGAGTAGAACTTATTTCCATCCATCAATCAATAAAAAAAACCAAGAAAAAAAGACCTACAAATGCCCAGTGTACATATGAAAACATACTGAAATTCACTAATCATCAGGCAAGGAGAAATCAAGTATGCTGTAAGATCTCAACTCAGTCTTGTTAAAATGACTAGTATTAAAAAAATCGGCTAAAAAAAGTATTGGCAAACGCGAAAACAAGAGGAAATTTTGCACATAGTTTGTGTGAATTTAAATCTGTAGATTATGAAAAAATATTATAAATATTTCCTTAAAAATGGAAATACCATATGATGCCGCCACCACAATATTGGATATATAATCCCCAAATTGGAATCAGTGTGTCTATTTATTTATTTTTATGAAATCATAATTGTGTACATGAATGCATTTATGGAGTACAATGTGCTGATTTTTTATACAATTTGGAAAGCTTAGATTCAACTGGTTAACATAACCATCACCTCACTTACTATTTGTTGGATTGAGACATTTATAATCTATTCTTAATAGTTTTTGTGTAGAGTAGGCTGTGAGACTGATGGGGCCCTCACAGCCTGGGGAACATTCAGAGAATGAACCCCCAACTGTTTCTCCACCATTCCCCAAATAGCCATATTCCTTTCTTCATGCTCCCTCTGCCAGAAGTCGCATAACCCTTTCTTGTCTAGTTAACTATGCAGAGATCCTTGAGATCTATCCCTTTCTCCTTATCATATGCTAACAAAGTTAAAGTTAAGTAGTAACCACTAAGTCACATGGTTCTTCCTTTGTTTTGTTAACTATGTTGGGATCCTCCCGATCTTTCCCTTCTTGCTTCTTGTCATATGTTAATGAAGTTGAGTAGGAACCATTAACAAGATGATTTGTCTTTGTTAAAGTTATTTACACTTTCCTATTGTGGTATAAGACCAAAACTGTCTTTTGTTTATGCCACTTCCCCATATTGGCTATGCTACCCCCCCACAACCCTGTACAGATAGCATAAAATAAAGATAATTTTGTGCTTTGGCACTGGCTGTGCCCATCTTTTGTTTCCATGTCTTCTCTTGTGCTGTATTTTCCTCATTCCCCAAAATTCCACGCTGGTTTGCTCCCCCTCACCACGCTGGTTTGTGACAAGTTTTGACATGTACTCTTGCATTGTGCACAATAGGTGAGGTCCCACCAAATACCCTCCCTCCTCCTGGCCTCCTACCTGTGTTTTACTTTTACTTGTTAATAATACTTTTATAACCAAAAATGAAGAGGAACTCTCTTTAGACTCTCCTCCCTTCCTTGCTCCCTCCTCTTCCCTTCTTCATTCTGCACTATAGTTGTGTTTTATTATTCATATGAAATATGAATGAAAGTGTGGGTCATTATATATTGATTTCATAATAGTACTAAGTACATTGGATATTATTTCTTCCATTCTTGAGATACATTACTAAGAAGAATATGTTCCAGCTTCATCCAGGTAAACATAAAACAAAGTCTTTATCTTTTTATGGCTGCATAATATTCCATGGTATATATACACCACAATTTCTTAATCCATTTATGAGTCAATGGAGCACTTGTCTACTTCCATGACTTGGAAATTATGAACTGGGCTACAACAAACATTCTGGTGGAAATAATCTTTGTTGTAAAATGATTTTTGGTCAGCTGGATATATACCTAGTAAAGGAATTGCAGTATTGAATGGCAAGTCTACTTTTAATTCCCTAAGTGTTCTCCAAAGTTCTTTCCAAAAGGGATGAATTATGACTTGGCACCAAAAGCTCAGTGAGTAGGGTGCTGACCACATACATGAGGCTGGCAGGTTCGAGCCTGGCCTTGGACCTGCTGAACAACAGTGACAAGTGCAACCAAAAAATAGCCAGGCATTGTGGTGCCTGTAGTTCTACCTACTTGGGAGGCTTAGACAAGAGAATCCCTTAAGCCCAAGAGTTTGAGGTTGCTGTGAGCTGTGACAGCACAGCACTCTACTGAGGGTTGCAGAGTAAGACTGTGTCTCAAAAACATCAAAAACAAATAAACAAAAAACAAAACACCAAAAGGACTTATTAGCTTATTAGCTCACATTCCCACCAGCAGGGCAGAAGTGTTCCCTTCTCTCCATATCAAGGCCAACATTTGAAGCTTTGGGGTTTTGTGATGTGGGCTAATCTTACTGAGTTAGACGATATCTCAAAGTGGTTTTGATTTGCATTTCTCTGATGATTAAAGATGAAGAGAATTTTTTCATGTGTTTGTAGGCCACATGCCTATCTTCTTTATAGAAACTTCCATTCAAATCTCTTGCCCACAATGAAATGGGATTATTTGTTCTTATTAATTGGTTGGAGTTCTCTGTGGGATTCTAGTTATCAGACCTTTGTCAGAAAAATAACCTGCAAATATCTTCTCCCATTCTGAGAGCTGTCTCCTTGCTTTAATTACTGTGCTCTTGGCTGTGTGGAAGCTTTTTAGTTTGATCATATCCCAGTAATATATTTTTAGTGTTGCTTCAATTTCTAGGGTGGTCATCCTCATAAAATATTCTTACAGGCCAATTTCTTCAAGCAGTTTCCCTGCACTCTCTCCTAGTATCTTTATAGTTTCATGTCATAAGTTTAAATCTTTTATCCAGTGAGAATCTATTTTTGTTAATGGTGAAAGGTGAGGCTCCAATTTCAGCCTTCTATAGGTAGCAGACAGTTCTACCAGCACCATTGGTTAAATAGGGAATCTTATTGCTTTTGATAGCTTATCAAAGATCAAATTATGATAAGTGGTGGGGCTCATCTCTTGGTTCTCTATTCTGTTCAATATATCAGCCTCTCTATTTTTGTGCCAGTACTATGCTGTTTTGATCACTATACATTTATAGTATAGCCTGGAGTGTGATAGTGTGATTCCTCCTGATTTGTTTTTATTTCTGAGTAATGTCTTGGCTATTCAAGTTTTTCTCTGATTCCATATAAAAGGAAGTATGACAGTGGTTCTTTAAGAGGGATTGCATTAGATATGTACTTTGCTTTGACATTTTGTTAAAAATGTTCATACTCACTCACAAAGAGTGACCACTCTTTGTTGCCAGTCAGCAGAGGAAGCTGAAGCCTATCTTCCTTAGGCATGCAATGGCAGCTGGAGAATGTTCCACCTGGGCTCAATCTAAACCTGGAATTTGTCTTCTTGAAGTCATGGCTTGCCCCTGTGGAGAAGACATGCGTATATTTATCTCTTTTCAGTTTGGCTCTCCTCCTTTAGCTTCGTTGAGTTCTTTTTGGCAGTTATTTCTCCCCCTGAACTGGAGTTTATGTTGAAAACTAGCTCCAGTCAGCCCTCATTCCCTGTTCCTCCATTTTCTTATTGAATATGAAAATTGGTGTTAGGTAAAATAGCCAACCTGAGGATTTAGCAAAGTACAAAACACATTTAAACCAAGTGAACAAATAAACAGACAAAAATGTTACCAGACATACAAGCACACAGATGCTCAGCCAATCAGAAACAAGTAAACAAATAGACAAAAAACAAAAGAAAAGACCAATAAACAAATAAAAATAAATAAAAACCACAAATAAAATAAAATGAACAAGACTATTAGTCAGATGTAAGCACTAAGGAGAGGAAGAGAGAAGAAAAAAGAAGAATAGTGTTAATAATAAACAAAAAAAATAAAGACTTACTAGTAACACCTACAAAAAAAAAGGATTAAGAAAGAAAAAAAAAGAAGGGACACCACCAAGAAAAATATTATTCTTATGAATATATACAAGCATACCACTTTATATATGAGGTTGGGATTCAATTTCAGTGGGAATATGTTTATGTTGTAATATACTTTCTAGACAGCAGGTGGCACTGTGAGTGGTTCCCAGGCTAAAACAAAAAAAGGAAAAAAAAAAAAAACCAACAACAAAAAAAGGAATCTTTGTTGGCAGGTTGCACAAGTTTTCCCTGCAACAGTTCCTGTAAAGTGTGGGGTGTCCTGAACCAGCTTCAGATGCAGGATGACTGGCTACAGGTGAGATTGCGCTCTCCTTGCTCCTGGAAGAGGTGCTATGGAGACACCATTTTTGAAGTTTTATAATATGTCTGGTTCCTGGCTGGCTGCCCAGCCTTGGCTGTCCTTTTCCAGGAGGCACTCCTATCTGTCCTCCAAACTCTACACAGGAGTTCACTCTTCACCAGTTTTTTCACTCAACTACTAGTTTCCCCTCAAACTGGAAATTGTTATGTTCTGTGGGGAAATGGTTGACAGCACAGCACAGAGTTTTCATTTTGTTTCTGTGGGGGAGGGGCTGGTTACCTCTGATTCCCGTGGATTCAGCGCCACGCACAGAAGACTTTTCAGAGTCTATAGGAAAGGGGTTAATTGCCCCTCTCACTTGCCACTTCAGTGCAGTGCCACAAAGACTTCTAAAATCACAAAATGAATTGATTCGTAAGTGGAATCCTTTCCCCTCAAATTTCTCTCCAGTTGCTTGGACCCCTGATGCTCCAAACTGGGTCCAAAAGGCTTCCGTTTCTGGTCGCCCAATTCCGCTCGGGAGTCCATGCCTCACTGCACTCTCTGCAAAACACCCAAATTTGCTACAAATTGGGTATAGAAGTCCTTCATGGGGGAGGGATTGGTTATTTCTGTCTCAGACCTCTGGCCACCGGTCACTGTCTGCCAGCTGTCAGCTGCCGGCGTGGCTGGTACCGCTTCAGGTGCTGTGCCAAGTTTTTTTCTGGCAGATACCATGGTTCTGGGTTACACTTCCAATCCAGCAATTCACCTCTTTGCTGCACACACTGTATTGCTTGTCTGTGCCAGCACCCCACGCAGGGAAAGATCCAGCCCCCCAATCTCACCTGAAACTGGGAGGAGAGTTGACTCAACAATGCATCCCCTCCACCATCTTGCTCCGCCTCTCTTCGTTAGATGGTATTACAAAGTAGTTTTAATTTGCATTTCTCTGATGATGAAGGATGATGAGCATTTTTCATATATCTGTAGGCCATGTGTCTGTCTTCTTCAGAGAAGTTTCTCTTTAAGTCCCTTGCCCACCCTGAGATAAGATCACTTGTTCTCTTCTTGCTAATAGGCTTGAGTTCTCTGTGGATTATGGTTATTAAGCCTTTATCGGAGACATAACCAGCAAATATCTTCTCCCATTCTGAGGGCTGTCTGCTTGCTTTGCTTATTGTGTTCTTGGCTGTGCAGAAGCTTTTTAGTTTGATCAGGTCCCAGTAGTGTATTTTTGATGTTGCTTCAGTTGCCCAGGGAGACGCCCTCATAAAATATTTGCCCAGGCTGATTCCTTCAAGTGTTTTCCTTATACTTTCTCTAGTATTTTTATAGTTTCATGTCTTCAGTTTAAATCTTTAATCCAGGGAGAGTCTATGTTAGTTAATGGTGAAAAATGTCAGTACAATTTCAGTCTTCTGCAGGTCACCAGCCAGTTCATCTAGCACCATTTGTTAAATAGGGAATCTTTCTCCACTCAATGTTTCAATTGGCTTGTCAAAGATCATATAGTGATAATTAGTTCGGTTCATCTCTTGGTTCTCTATTCTGTTCTATACATCTACCTCTCTGTTTTTGTGCCAGTACCATGCTGTTTTGATCACTATTGATTTATAGTATAATCTGAGGTATGGTAGCATGATTCCTCCTGCTTTGTTTTTATTCCTGAGTAATGTCTTGGCTATTCGAGGTTTTTTCTGATTTCATATAAAATGAAGTATTATTTTTTTGAGATCTTTAAAGTATTACAATGGAGCTTTAATAATGATTGCATTAAAATTATATAATGCTTTGGGTAGCATGGACATTTTAACAATGTTGATTCTTCCCAGCCATGAGCATGGTATGTTTTTCCATTTGTTAACATTTTCAGCTATTTCTTTCCTTAGAGTTTCATAGTTCGCTTTATAGACATCTTTCATGTCCTTTGTTAGGTAAACTCCCAAATATTTCATCTTTGCCACTACTGTGAATGGAATAGAGTTCTTGACTATTTTTTCAGCTTGAATGTTGTTGGTATATATAAAGACTACCAATTTATGAGTGTTGATTTTGTAACCTGAAATGCTGCTATATTTCTTGATCACTTCTAAGAACTTTGTAGTAGAATCCCTGGTGTTTTCCAGGTATACAATCATATCATCTGTGGAGAGTGAAAGTATAATCTCTTCTGATCGTATATGGATACCCTTGATCACCTTTTCTTCTGTAACTGCGATGGCTAAAACTTCCATTACAATGTCAAAGACTAATGGAGATAATGGGAAACCTTGCCTGGTTCCTGATCTGAGAGGAAACAATTTCAATTTAACTCCATTCAATACAATATTGGCTGTGGGTTTGCTGTAGATGGCCTCTATCAGTTTAAGAAATGTCCCTTCTATACCAATTTTCTTTCTTTTTTTTTTTTTTTGAGCTGGAGCCTCAAGTTAACCCCCTGGGTAGAGTGCCATGGCATCACACTCACAGCAACCTCCAACTCCTGGGCTCAAGCGAGTCTCCTGCCTCAGCCTCCCAAGTAGCTGGGACCACAGGCGCCTGCCACAACGCCCGGCCATTTTTTGGTTGCAGCCATCATTGTT
>CAUYTI010020554.1:0-25583 GCA_963575145.1 Galago senegalensis | reverse complement strand
GAAAAACTAGCCAGGTGTCATTGTGGGTGTCTGTAGTCCTGGCCACTCAGGAGGCAGAGGCAAGTAGACTGCTCAAGGGGCCCCTGTAGTCCCAGCTACCTTGGAGGCAGACACAAGAGGATGGCTTGAGCCCAGGAGTTTGAGGTTGCTGTGAGCTATGACGCCATGACACTCTATCCAGGGTGACAAAATGAGACTCTGTCTTAAAAAAAAAGTTAAAGAAGACAGATGCCTGTGAATGTAGAGGGACATTACACAGAGGGACCACGGTATTTCTTTCCTCTCCTCAGCCCTGGAGCTTATCGTGGCTCGTTTAATCATGGGCAGCCCTGTCATCTGCACGTAAGTACACCGGTCTTTGATTTCCCCACCAGGAAAAGCAATAGCATCTGTCACTTCTTTCCCGCCAGTGCCCATGGCCCTTGTTGGAGCCTGGTGCTGAGATGCTCACAGACGGGGATATCATCTGAGTTTCCCAGGCCCAGGGAATGAGTCACAGAGAGAAGACAGATCCCTGAAGACCCAGAAGAGTATGCATGGGCTGCCTTTGTTGGTGGTGAGCAGCGGAGAAGGAGCAAATCTGCCGATTAGCTGAAAATGAACACAAATCGGCCCTCATTGGCATTCATTTATTCCACAAACAAGCAGGGTTGGGAAGCTGCGCGGTGCAGCACACTTCTGATAAGGGAAGAGAAAGCCTGGGTGCTTGTTCTGGCCGTGTTGCTAACTTGTAATTGAATGTGGGGGCGTTCTTTCCCGAAGGAGCTTCAGAATCTCTATCAGGAAGGCCAGTTTGTTCGCAACTGCCCACAGGACAGTCATCTTCTCAAGGACTCTTTAGTCTTTAGCCCCGGCACCACCGCTTGTAGCTGCAAAACACTAAACGTGTTACCTCTGAGCCTCAGTTTTTCTCATCTGCACAATGGGAATGAGGATCTATTTACAGCATCACTGTGGACGCGGAATGTGGGAGAAAGCGTGTAAATTATCTGATATAAAACATGGTAAGTGCTAAAACAATGCTTGCTGCTTTTGTCAATATTATTCTCTCCTAGGATTGCTGTAAATAGCAAATGGAACTTTGTTTATATTCCCATTGGCTACAATCCCCTGAGGTCATTGTAATTATACATGAGTGATAACCTATACACGATGGTGTTAAGGAGTCCTTGGTGTCGAACACCTTCCTGTACCCAGCACCATGCTAAGATAAGAGGAACATATATCTTTAGGCTTGCAGGATTTTAAAGATGGTCTGATCCTGTTTTCTCGTTTTATAGGTGAGAATACTGAGGCCTTGTGAGACAGATTTACTTGCTAATATCCAGAGCTGATTAAGGACAGCTGGAAACTAGATCTCATGAGTCCTAATATATATATTTTTATTTCCATCTGTTGCATTTTTCATATGAGGAAATCAAAGGTGAAGAAACTAAAGGAATTGCCCTTGGTCGTGTAGGTCACCGAGGAGTCATAGTTACCGCGTAGCTCACATTCATGGGGTGCCTCGAACGTGACTTGCGCGGTTCTCAGGGCTTTGCTCCTATCACGTCATTTAACCTTCCCAACAACACCATGAGTTACTCTTGGGACCCCAATGTCTCGGATTTGGGGCTGGAGGCACAGGGGACCCAGTAAATCGTGCACCCATCGAGCACAGAGGCAGCAGGATTAGCGCACAGACTGCCTGGCATCAGAATCGGCACATGAGCCTGTGTGCGAGTCTCTCAGCCTGATCCTTCTCTGTTTTTCCTCCTGGAGTTTGAGCTCTGCTTGGGGATAAGGGGTAATGGTGAGGAGCAGTGTCAACAACAACCCATGAGCCAGTCACTGGGTGCTGGGAAGAGCACACGAGCATAGATGGTGAGGGTCCCAAGGGTGGCAAAGGAGGCAGCACTTATTTTGAGTCTGCTGCTCTGAAGTTGCAGTGTTATTAGAACCTCTCTGATGACATAAAACTCTCTTGTTGAGGTCTGTTGGCAGGAGAGAAGACACAGCTGTCTCCTGGGCTCACCATGAAAAGGGAAGACTAGAATGGCAATCTGGTTTCTAAACTCGGGTCTGGATGCACCTGGAGAAGGTGCATTCCTGGGAGGGCTCCTGGCAGAGTTTGCCCACTCCTTACTCAGCCTCCCAGCTGGTGTGGAGATGCAGGCTGAGCCTGAGAGTGGCAGGCAAAGAGCTGAACACACAAGTTCCACTTAAAAATAATAACATAAAACAAGAACTCAAGATCTGGGGTCAGTCTGCTTTAGTTTGTAACCCAGATAACCCAACTCTACTTCTTACCAGTGACCACAAGTCACTTCACCTCTTCATGCCTGTTTCCTCAAATGTAACATGAAAATAATACTAATAGCTCACATAACCCATGGTTGCTATGGGCTGAATGTTTGTGCCTCCCTTTCCCAAAGTTATACTGAGAGAGATGGTATTTGGAGATAGGCCTTTGGGAGGTGATTAGGTTAGATGGCATCATGAGGGTGGGGCCCTCATCATGGGATTAGTGCCTTTAGAAGAGGAGATTCCTGGGAAACACAGCTCTCTTCCTCTCTGTGTGCACACACTGAGGAAAGGCCATGTGACCACCTGTGGGAAGGAGGCCATATATGAGCCCTCGCCAGAAATTCACTGGCTCCTTGATCTGGGACATCCCAGTCCAAACTGAGAAAATGAATTACTGTTGTTTAAGCCACTCAGTCTATAGTATTATTTATGGTAGCCCCTTTGCAGACTAAGACAGCAATTATGCAAATTTAATGAGATACTCCATGTTCCTATGCCTAGTGACTGGTATGTGTGTGTGTATATATTTCAATAAGTGATTATATGTCCACGGTGGAGTGCATTTATATCTGTAAATCCAAAATGTAACCCAGAAGGCCAACTTGGGGCCCATTTACTAGGTACAGGGATATATATCTCCCTTGAATCAATTAACACTAACCAGCTACAGCCTGCATAGCACTGCACTGATATCTGCAGTAAAGATATTGCTGCACCTGAAGATTGGACCCATAGTAGCATCCTGGACTACAGATGCCCTGGGGATGGAGAAGGCCTTACCTTCCACCTCCACATGCTGGAAAAACTGCTGGACCAGCATTGGCATCTCTGTGGCACTGGATTGGCTCAGTGGACAATGCAGGCCCAGCTTTTGCTCTCTACCCTGCGTGAAGCAATAGCAGAAAATGGGGGCCCACCTGCTGACTGGATTCTATAGCTCTCTGTGAAGCTTTTGGAGCAGAACTGCCTCCTTTGTGCTGATTAAGCATTCCTGAGCCACTCAGAGGCAATGGAGAGGGCCCCCAGTAGGAAATTCTGGGCTTATTACTAATCTGGGCATATGGGAAGCTTGAGAAATTAATTGCACTATTAAAAGAGATGTGACTTTATTTGTTCTGCAGCTAGTTACATGAAATAATAGCAGAGACATTTAATGAATATTTACCATGCTCTAGGCACCAGATCAAGCAATTTACATAACTCATCTCCTTTAATCTTTGCAACACGAATGGGTAGGTTGTCTTAGCCACATTTTACGCACAAGGTGACTGAGCACCAGGAGGAGAAATCACTTGTGCAAGGTCACAAAACTATGGTATGGCAGAGTCAGAATTCAGATTCAACATCTTTGATAGCAAAGGCCGGACCCTTCCCACTGTGAAACAGTGGTGTTTAGACCACTGAGGGAGAATTACTACTGTAAATGTGCTAGGTTATAGGATGTGTGTGTGCTTTTGTGAGTTCTCTGGCAGGGAACAGGGAATGGGCTGTCATCAGTGTGTCTTGCCTTTAAGAGGGAAGGTTTAATGGAAAAATCTGGTGTCCAAATGGAGGGAACCGCCCTACTGAGCTTATTGGTTCACCAGGTGAACTTGGCCAAGTCAATTTTCTTTCTAGTCTTGAGAGCAGCCCAGCTGGACCACTGGGCCTTTTTCTGTAAACCAGATCTTGTATCTGAGCCAGGCTTTATCCCTGGGAAGGAAATTGCCATGGAACGAGAGGCAAGAAGGGTGTGTTTTCAAATGCAAGAGCTATTCCAGGGCTGTGTGTGAGTGCAGTGCCAGGAAAGCAACACAATTAGCAAATCCTGACACCAGTGACTGCCACTGTCCTGGCAGCATCTGTGCTGGACCCAACATCTGCCAGCTTACCTTGCCCAGCCAGGATAGAGGCTTTGCTCAACCCTCTGGCCTCACGTCTCACACAGAGTGCAGTTGGCAAGGCCCAGCTGTCCCCCTGAGGGCTGTGTGGCCTGGCCATCTTAAGCAAGGGACAGCTGAAAGGCCCCCGCAATCCTGCTGATGCTGCCGGCAGAGTTCCTTGCCTGGAAATATGGATCATGACCCGGAGGACAAGGGAAGTACAATAAATAAGATTGAAGTGGACACCAAACATATTAGAATGCCTTTGCTGTGAGTTGCCTGCAGAATTTGTTTGTTCAACAGAACTAATAATATTAGCCACCATCGACAGAGTGAAGCCTTGGTGCCAGCCCCCCTCTGGAGGTTTTTGTGTACCTTATCTCAGTTGATCCCTACAACGACACAGGGAGGCAGGTGCAATCACATACACCATTTTACAGATGGGGAAACTGAGGCTCGAGGAGACTAAGTAACTGACCAACACCTCACCACTTTTGAGTGGCAGAGCCAGGGAGAATTAGCCCCAACTCTTATCTGACACTGACTCCCACTCAGTTCCATCCTTTGTAAAAAGGAATCTTAAAGTACATATCCCAGAAGGTCTATCCCTTTTGAAAGAAACACATGAATACAGACCAGGCTACAGCACCCATTTTTGTGACTTTATATTTTTGTTAGACTTGTGACAGGTAACATCATAATTTCTTAGGCATGATGAGTCTGGTTTGTAATGTTGGTTGGAGACATTATTCTTGGGTAAAGTAAATTTGGGGAATTTTAAGCAAGAATATGTGTGTTATTTTTTTCTCTCTGGACCTTAACCTCATGTCCAAAGCCACAGGGCTGAATGAGAGAACGTTCAGAATGCTGTGATGCCTCAGAACACCTGCGTCATGGGTGTGCGGGGAGCAGAGTGAGCACAGCCATCCCTAGCTCACGGGGACGTGCATCAAGGCTGGGCCCCAGGAGTTTCAGTTGCTATGATGACACCACTGTGCCAAGGGGACAGAGTGAGACTATGTCTCAAAACAAACAAATAAATAAATCATAAATAAAGTGATACAAGGCATGTAAAGAACACAGCATAGTGCCCGGCCTATGGTAAACGTGAGATAGTATTCTGACAGGTATGAATTTAAAATCCCAAGCTTGATTTCCTAGTGTACTTATGAGCATAGCTCCTGCCGTCCAGGACACTCTTAATAGGGGGTCCAGAAAAAAAGGCAAAATCGTATGATGTTAGAGCTTCACAATTCTCCCCTTGGAAGAGGGACATTCATTTCAGTGCATGAATGAATTCGGGTACATGAACATCACACTTTAGATACACCTCGTCCGTTTCTGTACCATCTAAGGTGCCTTGTGCCCAGTACCACCTCGACAAGGGCCTGCCTGATTGAGACATAATTTGAGGATTTAAGGCTGGGTGAGGTGGCTCACGGCTGTAATCCCAGCACTCCGGGAGACTGAGGTGAGTAGCTCCCCTGAGCTCTGGAGTTCGAGACCAGCCTGTGCAAGAGTGAGACTATTTCTAAAAATAGCCAGGTGTTGTGGCAGGTGCCTATAGTCTCTGCTACTTGGGAGACTGAGGCAAGAGGATCCCTTGAGAAAAAAGAATTTGAGGTTGCTGTGAGCGATGATGTCATAGCACTCTACTGAGGGTGACAAAGTGAGACTCTGTCTCAAAAAGCAAAAAATTGAGGACTTAGGTAGATCCCATGGCTGTGGGGAAGTGAGCACTGTGATTGGCTCCATCTCCCTCTGCTGCCAGCCTCCTTCAAATATCCTTTCCTTTGTGTCATAGACACTGGAAAACTAAACACGGTATTTCTTTGACTCTGCGGCAGCAATGGTTTGGGGTGAGATTTTGGTTTTGCAGTCAGACACACTTGGCAATGCTCGAACCAGGCCTAAGTTAGGCAGAGGAGGTGGTAAGCAAGGAGGGATTCTGCTGCTGGTGATGAATGCCCTGGCAGCCTCCATGTGACCCTGGAGATGAGAGATATCTACAACGACGCTTATCCGTGAACATCCTCGTGAGGATAAAGGAGTCCATTCCTCTGGTGGCCAATTCTGCAGGGCTGTTCCAGAAGTCATTCTTGGAGCCAATTCTACAGCCTGCTCCTCAAGGTCTGCCCTTTATTCCACATTAACTCTCTCAGGAATTGTTAAAGGAGTCCTGTGAACTGTAACTAAACCCTGATGGATACACCATTTGCTACCAGAAATGGTTGCAGGCATTAGATGGAAATCTGATATAGGCTGTATAATGGAGCTGCCTGGAAGGCGGTGAAGCCCTGGTTGCTATTAAAGAATAGAAAACTAGTAGCCTTGATCAAATGCTCGGTGGGAAAGCAGTACTTTAAGGATCACTTGTGGCCATCTGGAAGGGAGCAGTCATTGGAGACATAGCTTGGCAGAGGAAGCACCGCCACTATGCTTCTGCCAATGCTCAGTTATCCAGCATCTGACAAAGGTGTCATGAACTAGGGTAGTGAAAGGACCAGCAGGTCCCACCCCGGCCTTACTTCCTCTTATCTGCAGATCCATGTCCTCTCTCTTCTCAGCATTTGGTATTTGCTTGAAGTTGGTGGAGGCGCCATAATTGCACCATATTAGTTTCCCAACTGGAATTATCATAGTTTTGGAGAAGTTGACCATGTATGTGTTTATACATGCAAAGGAGTGAAATTATTTCCTAAGATGACATCTTAGGGAAAACCCAACTGGCTTTCTGTTCCTTAGGAATAAGACACCACACAAGTTTCAGTTGTTCCCACCATCTTTCTAGCACAAACTTCAGATACCATACAAGTTTCAGTTGTTCCCACCATCTTTCTAGCACAAACTTCAGAAATGACGCTCTATTAGAGGAAAAGGAGTAAACTAGCAGAGAACCCCTCCTTTGCTACTCATTGCTGTGGAACACAGAAGGATGTCTGCTGTCTCCACCCCAGCCCTTCCCAGGCTGCTTGACAAGCCCCACTGATGGGGAGGTTGGAGCTGGCTCTGGCTACAGAGCAAAAACAGCATGCTGGCCAGATTGGTGAAGAGCCCCCCCAAAGGCCGGGCCTCCCTGTTTGGGACTGTGTTGACTAAGATATGTACTGCGGCTTCCTGTTCCTTGTGCCAGATAATATTGTCTACACAAGAACAAATTGAGTCCATGCCATGCAGTAATTACCAGGCGCCCCCAGTTGAAGCGTTTGACTCTGCAGCAGAGATAAAGTTTCTCCAAGGACCAACTCTCAGCATATTTGGCAAATTTAATTTCATATTCTTACTTATGAGTTTTTCACCCCCTGTATTCGTTATTAAAAAAAATAAAAGCATTGTAACCATTTTTCCTTTGATAAGACCCAGGCAGCCCAGCGCAGTCTTCCCTTGGGTCCTTGACAAAGCAGTTTTATCTCAGCACCTCACAGCCACAGACCACTCAGAGATCAAGGCTTCTGCAGGCCATTCCATCTTGATGGAGATGAGGAGGAGAAGGTGGGAAGCTGAGTATGTAAATCCCGCCTGGCTGACGGCCTTTGCTGTCTGTACGTTGTATGGGGAAGCTCAATTAGGAACTGATCTCTAACCCCAGCGCCCAAAAGCCTTAGAATGAGACTCTGAAAGGTGTTCCTGGAGAGAATTTTCAAGGTTAAAGAAGGCAGCTAAATAGAATCTCAGCGAAAAGACCTTGACTATGGTGCTTTTTCATTTTAAAAAGATGGAAAAGATGGAAAAAAGATGATGGCTCTGTGTTGAAAGAAAGGGAAGGGATGTTACTGGCAAAAATCAAGCCTAAGGAAGAATGTTTTGGGGCTTGGGGTTCCTCAAGAATACACGCCAGCTGTTGTACTCTTAAGGGCTACTCGATTGTAGGACCAGGTGACATTGGATATGCTGCCCAGCAGATCTGACTCAAGAGCTAGTAGCACCCAGGCCGGGCAGAGCAGGGCAGGGACCAGCTCCAGAGGACCAGTGGGCAGCATCTGGGACTAGAGATCTCTACCCTGTTCCCCCCAGCTGGGGGTTTTCCTTTCTCTTCTGTTTTCCCCTCTGTTTGACTTTCTAACGGACCCTGAGTGCCTCTACTTGTTCTCCAACTTGATCCCCCCACCTTTCCTCCATCCTCAGCCCGATGGGCTTTCTGGCAGCTGTCCACGTCTGTCTGAGTCATCACTATATCTCCCTCCTCATAACAGTGGCTCACTCGTATTTCTCGAATGTGTGAACTGCTGGTTCTTGGCTTAGGAACTGAGCTGTAACTCAGCCCTGCCCTAATCTAGGCTGGCAGGAGCTGTATTGCTTCAACCCCAGAGCCTCCACATATTTCTTGTTCCTGAGACTTCTACTGGGGGTGCCATTCACCAGTTTTCACATCAGGATAGTGACATTAGCTCCCATGAAACCTGCCGCAAACCTCAAACATGCTACAGCCTGTCCTCTCTGCTCCCTGAGCTCGTGCCTCTTTCTTCCTGTCAGGAATTTGCTTTTTCTGTCCCTTGTCTGTGTTGAGTTCTGTGCCCCAATCACCTGGCTAACTCTTAGCAAGTGTGACCTCTCTGTGCCTTGCTTGAGGTGTCAGGTAATCAAGGAGGAAATACCTGACTCCCCACCTCCCTGCCAGCCTAGTTTTGGGTTGGAAGGGCCTGCTTCCCTCACGGCTGCCTTCTACGTATCACCGGTCTGTTCCGGTCTAATCACTTGTTTGTTTTCTTTCCCAATAAACTTTGAGCTTCTTGAGAGGTGAGGATACAGCTCTGCTGTTTACTAGTGTCCTCGGTACATGAAAAGTGTTCAAAAAATATGTGTTGAGGCTGGGCGTGGTGGCTCACGCCTGTAACCCTAGCACTCTGGGAGGCTGAGGCGGTGGACTGTCTTGAGTTCAGGAGTTCGAGACCAGCCTGAGCAAGAGTGAGATCCCATCTCTAAAAATAGCTGGGGGTTGCGCCTACAGTCCCAGCTGCTGAGGAGGCTGAAACAAGAGGATCACTTCAACCCAAGAGTTTGAAGTTGCTGTGAGCTGGGATGATGCCATGGCACACTACTCAGGGTAACAGAATGAGACTCTCTTAAAAACAAACAAACTATATAAAACATATACACTTATGTATGGGTGTGTGTGTGTGTGTGTGTTGAGTATTGATTTTAAGCACATTTTCCAGTTACTAAACAAAAGCACTGGAATGGCCCTTTGCTATTGTGTACCTATTGTCTGAGGGTGTTAGGTTATGGTATAGAAAGAAAAAATAAAAACAAATGTAGAGAGAATGGAAAGGAAGACGAGTCTGGAAGAGCGAGGAGGCTCTCTAGAGAGGATTCTGCAGGCACGGGGGGTGGAAGCAGATTCTTTTTCTTACCTGTAATGCGAGTGGGCAGCAGGAGCACAGTGATGAAGGTCCGGGTGGGAGGACGGGCTAACTCTCAGTTACAGGGAAGAGCAGGACATCGGACCAGCGGCCTCTGTGCCAGGGCTAGTTATTAGACGTTGTGTGTTTACCATGGACCATGACGTAGCACTTCTGATTCAGCACAACTCAGGGTGGGGCGTGTTTACGCTGAGTTTACCTGCCCCTTATTTCTTGGTGAAAAGATTCATTCCTCAGAGATTCCTTAGTGCTGGGAGCTGAAATCCAGAGAATCTAAATCATCAAATGTTTGGAAAAACAAACAAACACACACACATGAAATGGGGCATCTGTGTGCGAGAATATAAAGAAAATCAAGAATCTAATTAACAATTAAAGAAAAGATAATTTAGACCGCATGATCACAGACAGAGCATGGCCAAGGATCCTGGTGTTTTCAGATGACAGGGAAACATTCCGTGAGGTTGGAACAGAGGATGCAGGGTGTGGGGGGACACACAGAGAGGCCAACTGGGTGCTGGGGTTCCTATTGTGCTATTGTGAAAAGTCTAGGTCCCATGTTAAAGGAAGGGGAATCTCGGAGTGAATCTAAGCCAGGGGCAAACTAGGGCTCATGGGCCAAATCTGGCCAGTTGCTTGTTACTGTGAATGCGTTTTATTGGAACATAGCCACGGCCATTCATTTACTGACTGTGTCTGCCTCTGTTGGTAAAATAAGGCAGAGCTGTGTAGTTGTGACATGCTGTCTGATACACAAAATGTAAAATGCACACCAACTTTCCCTTTATAGATAAAGTTTGTGGATGCTTGACATAAGCTAAGGAGCGATGTGGTCAGATTGACGTTTTAGAAAGACCACTCCAACTGCTGTGTTGGGTTTTTTATGCGACCTCATTTGGAAAAATAAAAGATAGTGTTTCCAGAAGACTTGAAACTCTCCAGTCTGCTCGATACTATGTCAAACCTCAAATCCTCTATTCCAGCAACATTATTATGATTACTTCACCCCACTCTGCCAACCTGAGCTCATGTTTTGTGTACCATCTCCAAAGCAACGTGTCTTCATTCAGGGAAAGAAATTTTAGTATTTTTAGCTTTTCGTCTTTGTATCTTAGGCATCTCGTTGTCTGCTAGGTACAGCTTAGTCAATGAATATAAATGAATCGTTGAATGTGCTCACTGCCTTGGTGATTTCCCCCTAGTAGGGGGGCATTGCACAGAGTGAGATCTGTCCACTTGGAGCCCTCGGGTGGCTCTGGCTTGAAGACAGATTTTATACTGGCCTGTCTATACCTCATTTGCCTCCAGGTGCCTGAGAAGACCTATTTTGTGTTGTCCTCCAGGTTTTGTCCCCAGGTATGCATTTTCCTAGGCTGAGGCCTGGAGAGAAGAAAGTGAGATGAGTTTATTCCTGGCCACCAGGAGTTCTTTATGAGGCTAATCGGCATTTGCAAATGAAGATTAAGGGCCAGGCAAACAACCCAGCAAGTGATAACTGCAAAGCTGGCTTAATCTTAATGAAATCTACAACGTATATTTATATAAATCATAATGACTCTTGCTTGCTCTCTGTGAAATATGCTCAGATGGGTTAGAAGAACGCAGCCCAGTGTCTTGCCACTGCCTTTGCCCTGTTTGAAATCACTTCTCAGCAGCCCATGCCATGCTGGCTATGCCCTCAAGCCTGTTGAAGGAGCGCTATGTTAACTCCTCACCCTCCTAGGAAAGGCAGGAATTGTCTTCCAACCTGGGTCTGAGAGGATGTGGTAGTAGCAACCGTGGGTGTGATGCCTCTCCCGTTAGCAATAATTTCCTTCCATCTCATAGCAATTCTTCATTCTGATGTCCTCGGGGATTCCAGAACTCCCAGAACTGAGTTCTTTAGCACTCACTAATCTCAACTCAGCTTGGCAATCTGGGCCCAAAGAAGCCAGGAAACAAGCTGGTCGGGGTGAGGTGGAGACAGAGGGCTGGGATGCTCACTGCCCCCCTCTGGTAGCTGGTCTTCTGGGCACTCTGTTGCATCACCTTTGTCATAAGGGTCACAAGATTGTTCCCATCATGTTTGTCTAAATATTAAATCAATACCTAGGGAGTATCTAGAAAGAGCAAAACTTTCATTTGGGGGTTCTCAAAATGTGTTCTGAGGATGACTTGCATGAAAGCCAAATAAGCATTTAAAAATGCTCTCAAACTGTTGGGCTATAGCCCCAAATGTGAATTTTAACACACTCCCTAGATGATTGTTTTGCTCATTCAGGTTTGAGAACCATTGAGCTTAACCTTGATGTTGAGAGTTCCTTCATCATCATTCTGATCTGTCCCTCTTGTTAGTTTGTCCAGCGCCAAAGACTTCTTCCCACGACCTTCTCATTTCTTTTAATCCATGACTGGATTTACACTGGTCATTTCTGGGTTTTGTATCTTATTTTTTAATCTCTGGAGTTTGATACTTGCAGTTCTAACTAGCTGAGCTGGGTTCTCCTCCTTCAGCAGCACCTACCCTGGGCTCCTCATCCCTCCTATACACTTCACCTCCTCCCACTTCTCCATCTCATTTTTTTTTTGGTCAGGTCTCAGCTCAGATGTCACCTCCTCGGAGAAGCCTTCCCTGGCCATCATATTTAAAGAACTCCTTAGAACGTGGTTACAACCACATGGTTCTCTTTGTCTCCTTGGATCACGGAGCACAGTCTGTAATTGTGCCGTTGTTCCTTTCTGTGTGTTTACTGTGTTATATGGCAGGAGAATGTAAGTTCTATGAGGCCAGGAGTCTTGTTTGTCTCACTTCCTACTGCGTCACCATAACCCAGCCCAGGCCTGGCCTGCTGTAGGCACTCGGGACACACTTGCTAAAGCAATGGGTAAATGAGCATGGCTGTATTCAAGGAAGATAGCAGATTTCAAAAGACGTTGTGTCATACATGCCATCCTGAACAAATGGCCTAGGGCCCCCAGATGACAGGGCAGGGGCCATGGTTCAATGTTTCACTCCAGTATTTGGGGCTTCCCACCGTGGACCCCTAATCTATCTTTGGCTTCATCGCTCATTATTCCCCCTGAAGTACCCCACGCTCAGCTTAGCATTCCCTGTTCTTGAACCACACCCTCAATTTTCTTTCCCTATAAGACCTTTCCTAAACTGATTCCTCTGCTCGAAATTCCTCCCTCCCCATGTAGTATGTCCTAATTCAATTCTCTTACCAGCACTGTCTGTTGGGATCAATTGGTAAATACAGGAATATTTAGTGAGAGGCTTGCAGGTGCCCAGGACTGGGGTTAAAGGACAGAAACAGCTGCCCATTCTTCTCTGTAAGGCCTCAGGAAGTCCCTCCCCTCCACCGGCTGTCAGTTGAGTTATCCTCCACTGCCCAAGGTGTTGGCACAATCTCTCTAGGCTCTTCCAGCTCTAAAAGTACACTGTAGAGCCATAGCACTGGGTCATGCTTGAGGAGGGAATATCTGGGCAGACTTTCTGCATCTCTTCAAATGTTGCCATGTAGAAAAACCCATCCTGTCTTTGATCAGCTCTTGTCTTCTTTTGCCTCAATGCCTCCCAGACAGCTGGGCAATGTTTAACATTGGGCAGAAATCGATGGAGCCAATTTCTGCAAAACAAACAAACAGTCCCAGTGTCGTGTTGAGGGTGATAATAGATTAGCAGCATCTTCAAATCAGAGGCGTCATCAAATACTGGGCTCCCCTGAGTGCTTACGAGAAAAGAGCTTCCAACACCAATGTCAGCTTGCCCTGAGCAGGCAGTCTGAGACTGGAGTCTCCTTCTGCAGGGAGGAAGTTGGTCTGTGTGGGAAGTTGTGGAAAAGATCATGGGTGCAAATGCTTAACTCAGCCAGCATCGCACCTGCCCCAGCCAGGGCCCACCTGCTGCAACAAAAGACATTTGAATAAATGAATTGTCCTTATATCCATATCCTTTCAGAGCACACTTGGGTTGAGCAAGAAAAGACCTCTAAGGACCCTTCACCCCACCCACAAAACTCCCTACAATGGCATATAGGGTCAGGAGGGGCACACAGACCTGCCATTTACAGAAACCCAGTACAGAATAAGAGAACTTCATACAGAAGAAGTGACTTCATACTCTCTGCACACTCATGTAATCAACAAATATTTACTGATCATCAATTTTTTTGAGACCCTGGGAGGCAGAGCTAGATGGAGTTTCTAATCCAACCTTCTTCGACTCCTCCCAGTTCAGTCTGGAAAGGAGAGACAAGGTGGCCCTCAAATGAAAGTCACTACCAAATTGAAGACGGCTCCTCTGCCTTCAAAGAGCTCAAAGTCTGGCTGGAGAGACAAGATTAGAAAGCAAGCAATCATTATATATTTCAGATATTAACTGTATTATTCTGTCACGTCAGTGCAAATATTTTGTCAGTTCACTATTTGCTTTTTATTTTATTTATGTGCATTTTGACATGGAGAAATTTTTAATTTGTATGTAGTCAAATCTATCAATCATTCTCTTTCAGCCTCTTGGGGTATTTGTGTGCCTGTGTAAAGGCTCTGTCTCGGTGCTGGTGGGAATATTTTCTTGTTGTGAACTGGCAATTTTTATTTCTACTCAATGAGACTATATCGAGTTTATAAAGAAAAAAGTCATTTTTTTTTCATTTTGCAGAGGAAATTATTATAAAAACCAAACAAAACACATAGGACATGAAAATAAGCACTTAAGTATTTCCAGGAAGACTGAAATTGTGTTCTGAATCTTCTGTTGAACAAGGAAATGGGTAGTACTTCCTTTTAGAATTATTTTCATGAAAAATGTGGAACTAAAACAATAAATAAATCTTTACCATGGCTGTATTGAATTTCTGCAGCCTGCTTCTTTCCTAACCATCTTAATAAACTAGGTGTGATTGTAAAAGTGGGAAGCATGGGAGGATGGAGGAGCACTCCCCTGGAGCTGTGCCCCCCTGGGACTGGCTGGGAAGAGAAACAGGCACAGAAATTAACCTGTGGCTCAGGGTCAACAAACATTCTTGCTAGACTGTATCTCATTACCCAGCAAAACAGCTGTGCAGATCTGTTTTTATTCCCATTTTTCAGATGGGGAAAATTAAGACCTGGAGATGCCAAACTGTTTCCTCTGAGACGTGTGGCTACTGCATTGTACATTTGAAATCAAACCCTTGACTTTAGATTAGATGTGCCTGGAAATACGCTAGGACATTTCCTGCAGGGAGATTGAGACCCCCCTAAGCTGCTGGATCATGCTTTTCTTTCTCAGGGGAGCAGATAAAATGCACAGACTGTGGCACTCTGGGGTGGGGAACCCCACCTCAGACTGCCCAGTTCCTTTGCCCCATGGGAGGAAAGCGTGTGGTCAGCACTTGTCATATCCTGCTTCCTGTTCCTTTGTGAGCCATCCTCGTTTGTCTCTTTCAATGTTAGAAATGTGTGTCCCCTGGAACTTGAAGAAAATAAAAGATGGTTGTGATTAGAGTTCCCCATGAGGAATACCTTCACTGGGAGGATCATCAGCGGGATGGCACCCTCCCTCCCTCTGCTGAGTGAGCACTGGCAGCTCTGGGGCACTGACCATCTACACAGAGGGAGATTCCCTCCCTCACGAGGCATCTGGGTGATTCATGGAATACACATGTTACTCCTGCTCCTTCCCATAACCCTGCTAAGTTGGTATGAAATGTTTTCTTTCTTTTTCTGTGAGACAGAGTCTTACTTTGTCACCCTTGGTAGAGTGCCATGGCATCACAGCTTAAATTCTTGCAGCAAGCTTAAATTCTTGGGCTTAAGCAATTCTCTTGCCTCAGCCTCCCATGTAGCTGGGACTATAGGCACCCACCACAATGCCTGGCTATTTTTTTGTTGCAGTTGTCATTGTTATTTAGCAGGCTGGGGCTGGGCTCCAACCTGCCAGCCTTGGTGTATGTGGTCAGTGCTCTACTCATCGACTTATAAGCTCCAATGATAAATATTTTATTTTTTTAAAGTAAATTTATTTCAGGGTGGCACCCATGGCTCAAAGGAGTATGGCACTGGCCCCGTATACCAGAGGTGGTGGGTTCAAACCTGGCCCCAGCCAAAAACTACCCCCCCAAAAGTAAATTTATTTCAGGTTAATGTGAGGGTGCCATGAACCAGGTCAAAATATTTGATTTAGTTAGGTAGAGTCCCTCTCGTGGTTATGTCCCACACTAAATGGTTTTGTAAAAGTTAAACCTACAAAGACAAAGGGAATAGAAAAGGACAGCGCTTGGGGCCAGCTAGGGACAGGACGGATCCCAGTAAGGTAAACGGATTCTGCAGGGGAAGTAGCTGGAGGGCCTCAGCTAGGCTCAGACCTTGGGCCAGGTCCATGGAGATTTGGGCTGCAGATAGAGGAACAATTGAAATTCTGTGGAAGAAAGCGTTGGTGCCCTGCCTCCCCCCACTCTGGTGGTAATGAAAGAGTGAAATGCAGAGCTCCCAGCCTGGGGAACACAGGCTCGGTGGAGGGTGGGCACTGTCGGAAGGCACAGGCCTGCAGGGAATGTGCGTCACGGCCTCCAGTCCATTCTGACTTTGGGATCCAGGATGCTGGGGAAAAAAAAGACTATTCTATTCTTCTGAGTCTCAAGTCTCCTAACCAAATGGTCATGTTGATTCCCTCCCTGTCAGCATTTTCAAGAGTAGTCCTTACCCACACAGCTTCCCCCAGCCTCTCTCTCTGGCTGTGTGGATAGACGGCTACATCTCAGCAACATGGGAGGAAGACTTCTGATGCCCAGGAAGACTTAAAAGAGAAGAGAAGAGGAAGAAAAATAAAGAAATGGAAAGAAATAAAATGAAACAGCAACTTGGAGAAAACGAGACTCTATCCAAAGAAGACAACTAAGGAAATTGAACGCTCGGGCAGATAAAGGAAGATACTCTGCGTAACAAAAGCAGGATGCTATAAAAAGGAACATCCGAGAACCAAAAAGAACTCTTGAAAATTAAATCTATAGTAGCAGAAATGAAAAACTCAATAGTAAGTACAGGAGATAAATCTGAATCTCAAAATATACACAAAAAAGATAAAAATGGAAAGCAATAGAAGTTCTAAAGAAGAGAGATTATGGTATGGGGGGAATTATCAGAAAATAATAAGAGAACAAGAAAGTTTCCAACACCGAGGGGCATGAGTCTCCAGACCACGATGTCCCATGTGTACAGACTAATGGATAAAGACAGACCCAGAGGCAAATCATTATAGAATTTCAGAACTCTGGAGAAAAAGAGCCTTAAAGTTCCTGCAGGAGAAAAAGTTACCATGAAAACACCAACGTCAGGACAGCATCGGGCTGCACAAACAGCAGAGGAGGGTAAAACATAAAGTAATAATGCCTTTGTAATGCTGACGGCAATGTCACCAACCTACAGATCTATATTCAGCCCAGAGAATCCATTACGGATAAATATATGATGAATTATCATCTATGCAAACTTCTATAGATATCCACCTCCTCTGCATCCTCTCTCAAGAAGTTGCTGGAGAGGGGTTCCCCAAAATAAGGGCATGAGCTAAGAAATAGAAGATGGGAGAGCTAAGAAACAGAATAACCAGCTCAAAGGAGGAGGAAGGGCAGATTCTTAAGGTGATGGTCACCAAGTCTGAGACTGAACAAGAGGGCTGATGTCTCCAAGAAGATGAAACTGATTAAAAAAGAGCTCAGGCATTTGAGTGTATCAAGGGGAGATTTACCCCCTTGTGGTAGGAATTAGAGGATTTGTGATGGAAATAGGAAATCATGTAACAGAATGAAAAAGAAAAGTTAATTTCAAGGTGGGGTGGAGCGTTAGACAAGAAAGATATGAAATCCGAGCGTACTTCGTGGCTCAGCTGTGAGTGTGTTTGTGCAATCATGGTCAAACAAACACGGGATAAATTCCTGTCTTCTAATAGTGGGACTTTAATATGTGGTGCCCCAAACTGGGGGGTTGAGATCTTTCAATACATGTGTATTATTTTGAAATATAAAGGCTAGTGCTAAAAAAAAACAAACCCACACAATCAGAACAGCTGAAAGTGACTGCCTCTGGGGTAGGGAAGGGCGAGGTTGGGGGAGGCCTTATAGAGCTATTTGATTTCTCATATAATATTCATGTATACCCTTAATACAAATTAAAATTACATTACAAAAACACTTGGAGGAAGAGGGCAGAGGGTGTATCATACCTTGATAATGATTTCCATTGCATTTGATGAGAAACAGAGACAGAGTGAGAGGGGGAGAGAATAGTCATGTAATCAATCTCGTACAGAAACTAAGCAAGAATCAAAGTTTGATTAGGATCTGAGCAGAGGTGGACCACGTTTGGCAAACTCTAGAACCACAGATTCAAAACTTTAGGGTAAAAGCACGTTGGATATTTAATTCGATTTTCATGTTAATCCATTATGGTTATAAGGAGACAAGGGTAATAGTTTATCTCCATTTACAAATGAGGATCTGCAACAGAGATTAAGTGACTTGGCAAGGGCACGCCACCTATGGAAAGCAGAGCTGGAACATCCAATGCCAAGTTCATCTCTCTTTCTCATTTTGTGGTGCCTGGTACATTGAGCCTGGGCTCCAGAATGAATTATTGCCACTGATAACAAGCAGGCCAAGGGGTGCACTTACTCAAACAGTTATTGACTAACCATCCACATTCATTCATGTGGTTCCACAGCACTCAAGATGGTGGTTGCTATTCATTGCTCACCTGCTCCAAAGCCAATTGCAGAGAAATTAGTGAAATACGGTGACTCGGGCTTAGAAGGGCGGCTTCCTCAGAGATCTCACTTTCTCTGCCTGGTTCTTCTCCCTGTGTTCAGTCTATAGCTGTTCTCTACCTGGTTCTGCTTTTGGAAGCTTTCCAGACTATGTATCTTCAAAATGGTCTTCACAGCAGTGACCAACTTGTTTCAGTTTGTGCTGGACTGTCCTGATTTTAGTACTGAAAGTCCCACACCCTGGGAAACCCCTCAGCCTCAGGTGGAGTGGGATGTCTGGTCCCTTGGGGGAGGTATTCCTTAGCCACCTTTACAAATGTGCACGGGTTCAACCACGTGCCTAAGATGATCCAACCGTTTGTGAACAGTTATCTGTGAACTTGCTGCTCTAAGTTTTTGATCATGACTGCAGCTGATTTGAGAAGCAGGGACGCTTGTGCCATATGCAGTCTTCTTGCTTTTTATCCCTCAGTGATCCCAACTGAATGAAGATCTGGCTGCAGAATCTTGGGCAAGTCATTTACATGGCCTCAGGTCCTCCATTGGGATGAACAATGTCTCATAGTGATGACATAAAGATAATGCCATTGGCCAGGCATGGTGGCTCACACCTGTAATCCCAGCACTCTGGGAGGCCGAGGCAGGTGGAGAGCCTGAGCACACAAGTTCAAGACCAGCCTGAGCTAGAGCGAGACCCCATCTAAAAAAAATTAGCCAGGCATTGTGGCAGGAACCTGTAGTCCCAGCTACTTGGGAAGCTGAGGCAAGAGACTCGCTTGAGCCCAAGAATCTGAGGTTGCTGTGAGCTATGACACCACAGTACTCTACTGAGGGTCACCAAGTAAGACTTGGTCTCAAAAAAAAAATGCTATTTATTACATGCTTACTATGTGTCAGAAATTCTGTTAAGTTCTTTAGTTACAGTCTATGCACTTATATATTTGTTTATTTCTTATAAGGTCCGTGAAGGAAGGGATTTTATCTGTTCTCTGTACTGTGGGGTCCCATATATCCCATTCAACTATATCCTGAATATGTATTGAGCAAATGAATGATTTTATTTAATATTATACAGAACTGTAATATCCCAGTTTTACAGATTCACAAATTGACTTTCACAGTGTTTAAGTAACTTGCTCGTGGCCATGAATAAGTGGCAGATTCCAAATTCAAACCTCAGGTTTACCTAACCCCAAAGGTAAAGCTCTTGGCCACTATCCCAAGCTGAGATGCAGTGTAGGAGTCATGCAGCACAGGACCTGGCCCACAAGGGGACAAGAAATCTACTTCCCACAGCTCTTCTCTGTCTCACTGTTTGTTATCACTGCTGCAGACAGCTCAGAGCCCCATGGCCTGGAAATTTAAAGACCTGGAAGCTGCTTCCTCCCCATCTGCCCGGCTCATTCGGGCCTGTTCCAGGAAGAAGGCAGAGACCACAGAGTGGCATTAATTGCTGGGGACCAGTGCGCACATCCAAACCAAGGAAGTGGCACCTGCCATCAGCGCTTGTCCCTTCAAATCACACTGGGAGTAATCTGACCTGGCGTTCCGTCACCACTTGACAGCAACGCTGCTGCCTGGAGACACAAAAATAATAAACAGGACAGCCCAGCAGAGTGACAGCCAGAACATCTGTGTGTGACAGTTGTGAGTGGCCTGCACAGGCGAGGCTGGACACAGGCTAGTGGTTGCTCACCCCCTTCCCCCGCCTGGAGTGCTCGGCGGGGTCTGCAGCTGTTTGCTGGGGTGCAGGGGAAGGAGCCAGGTCTTCCCGGGTTTGCATCCTGGCCCTGCTTCTCTCTCTAGCTGGGGTCTGAGAACTGATACGGTGACGTCCCTGTCACCCACATTTCCATAGCTCCCCTGAAGCCCTCGGATGGCTCGGATTTGGCTGCTGTTGTTTCCTTGTTTCTTCTGCCCCCAGCATTCCCCTGCATGTGCACATAGCCCCTGGTCTTTTTATTGCTCTTCTTTCCCAAATAAGATAAAATAAAAAGAATACATATGTGCTTAAGGTAGATTTCACTGGAGATTTTATTTTATTTTATTTTAAAGGAATTTTATTTAGGAAGAACAAAGGGAAAGCTTAGAGCACTTCTAAAGAGAGTTGGAAGGAAGAAAAAGTAGCCAATGTACACAGCCCTTCTATGAAACTAATATATACTTTGCATATGGAAGAAACAATTTAATTCTAGGCCAAAAATATGGGGAGGGGAAAGGGAGGGGGGAAGGGTGGCTGGGTGGTGGGAGGGTAACCGGAAAGATGACCTCAGCAAATTTAAAAGAATAGAAATTATTCCCTGAATCTTCTCAGACCACCATGGAATAAATGTTGAACTCAGAAACAACAGAAACTTGCAGACCCAAACAAAAACATTGAAGCTAAATAACCTTATGCTCAAAGATAGTTGGGTCAGAGATGAGATCAAGAAGGAAATTACCAAATTTTTGGAACTAAATGATAATGAAGAGACAAGTTATCAGAACCTCTGGGATACTGCAAAAGCAGTCCTAAGAGGGAAATTTATAGCACTGCAAGCCTTCCTCAAAAAAACTGAAAGAGAGGAAGTTAAAAACTTAATGGGATGAGAGGAAGAGTAAGACGGTGGAGGAGAGACATCCCTGAGTAAACTCTCCTGGCAGTTTCAGGTAAGAGTGAGGGTGCTGGATCTTTCCCATGTGGAGTGCTGGCACAAACAAGCAGTTCAGGGTGTGTGGCAATGAGGTGAATTGCTGGATTGGAAGTGTAGCCAAGAGATACAGTGTCTGCCAGAAAAACCTCAGGGCAGCAGTTGAAATGGCGCCAGCTGTGAACTGCGGCAGCTGCAACTGACGGCGGCAGGTCTGAGGCTAGCACCCTGAGAGGCAGAAACCAATCCCTCCCCGACAAAGGACTTCTGTGCACAATTCATGGAGAGTTTGTGTATTTCGCAGAGAATGTGGTGAGGCATGGATTCCTGAGTGGAATTTGGTAGCCAGAAACGGGAATCATTTGGACCCAGTTTGGGGTGTCAGGGATCCAGGCATTTGGACAGAAACTTGAGGGGAAGGGACTCCGCTTAGGAACCGATCCATCCTATAATTTTGGAAGTCTGGGTGGAGCTGCACTGACATAGCAACCCACAGGGGGAATCAGTTCCCTTCCTACAAACACCGAAAAATCTTTTATGTTTGCAATGGCGGCAGCGGTGGTGGGAACTAGAAGTAACCATCCCCTACCCCATCAAAAATAAACTGATCACAGAGTGCGAAAAAAGCACCCAGCTATTTTCCCTTGGGCCAGCACAATTTTCTGTTCAAGGGGAAATTAGGAGTTGGATGGAAAATCTGGCGAAGTGTGGACTCATGTGCTGAGTTTGGAGGACAGATAAGAGTGAGTAGCCAGCCAGGAACCAGATGTAATGTAAAACTCTAAAAATGACGTCTCCATAACACCTCTCCCAGAAGCTCAGAGAGCTCATTCTGACCTGCATGCAGCCAGCCATCTGGCATCTGAAGCTAATCCAAGACGCCCAACACTTTGTGGGAACTGTTGTAGGGAGAATCTGTGCAACCTACCAGAAAAGATTCTCTTTCTTTTATCTTTTTCTTTTTGGTTTTAGCGTGTGGACCACTCACAGCACCACTTGCTATCTAGAAAGTATATTGCAGCATAATTATATTTCCTTTAAACTGGAACCCCACCGCATTTATAAAGAGGTTTGTTTGTATATATTCAAAAGAGTAGTATTTTTCTTAGTGGTGCCCTCCCATTTTTAAAATTATTATTTCTTTTTCTATTTTTATTTTCGTTCTTCTTTGCTTGCTTGTTTTACTATTTGTTTTCTCTACCATGTTATGACCAATATATTTGTGGTTATCTTTATTACTACTACATTTTTTTTTGTCTGTTTGTTGGTTGTTCTGTCTTTTGTTTTGTTTTCTTTTTTGTCTATTTGTTTACTTGTTTCTGAGTGTCTGTGTATCGGTGTGCTTATGTGTCTGGTAGCATTTTAGTCTATTTATTTGTCTGCTTCGTTTCAATGTGTTTTGTACTTTGCTAAATCCTCGGGTTGGCTATATTCCCTAACTCCAATTTTCACATTCAATAAGAATATGGAGGAACAGGGGACAAGAGCTGACTGAAGCTAGCTTTCAACATAAACTTCAGTTCAGGGGGAGAGACATCCGCCAGTAGAACCCAACGAAGCTGAAGGTGGGGAGCCTCTCTGGGAAAAGAGGTAGATAAACGCACATCATCCCCACCGATGCAAACCATGACTTAAAGAAAACAAATTCCATGTCTAGATTGTACCCAAGCACAATATTCTCCAGCTCCCATTGAGTGCCTGAGGCAGATAGGCTTTGATTATCTCTGCTGGCAGGTGACAAAGAGTGCTCACCGAGTGGAGAAAGCATTGGCAATACTTGGACTCTGGCAGACACAAAACCCTGATGGACTCATTGACTTTACCTGGACTCTGGTAGGCACAAAACCCCGACACACTCACCTATTGGACAGGACTGGGTTACAGAGTCTGGGTTAACAGAAACTGGTAGTGGAGTTAACAGAGTCTGAGGTTACCAGATTCTGGTGGAGAAGGGTGAGTAATGAGGGGAAAGAGACATCAGCCTCCTTACTTCAAATAGTCTACTAAATGGGCCTTTCTGACTCCTCAGAGCATCAGAGCAAGTCACACTTGTACCCCCAGTAGACTCCTATTACCTAGTTGCTGGAGACCTTGTGATCTTTCCAACCAGAGAGTGGGTATTGATCAGGTCAATAGGTTTGGATCTCTTGATTTGGGCAAATTAACTGGTGGTCGAGGGAGAATCTCTGATGCTCTCTGGATTTTCTCAAGCCTAAATTGTCTTCCAGTGGAACATTCTCCAACTGTCACTGAGTGCCTGAGACAGTCAAGCCTCACTTCCTTTTGCTGGCAGGGGTCAAATAGTAGTAAATGAGTGGAGCTGGCAATGGCTCTACTTTTATTCTGGCAGACACAAAGCCCTGCCACATTCACTTATTGGGCAACTGGGTCACAGCCCTGCGGGGTCTCGAGTGACTGGGTGTTACAAAGGTACAAGGTAGGGTAGTAGGCCTCAACCTCCCTAGAATATTTTATTTGCTGGGTAGGTCCCTCCAAACCCACATAACACCAGAGCAATTCATACCTGAGCTGCCAGAAGATACCTGCTGTTCAGTTTCCAGAGACAACTTGAATTCCCCCAATTCAGACTTGTGTTGGCAGGGACACTTGACTTAGATCATTTTAACTGGGCCAATCACCTGCGAACTATCTAAAGTGATACCCTGGAGGTGTAGCTGAGGGAAGGTGTGGTTTTCCTTTCCCAACTGTCCCCAGCGAGGGGAGGGGTGACTTAATCACTGATATTTCTCCTCAGCCAAGATCTTAACCCAGAGTAATTGATTTTCTAAGGTAGAAAAAAGACCAGCTGAAAACAAGATAGAGACACGCAGGCCCCCAGGCTCTCAGACCGTAGCATTATATGCATCCTTGGCAAAGCTCTAGGGGAAAAGATACAGACAACAGTCCCACACATTGCCCAAAATGGCTAGTAAAATACTACTCCTGGAGCCCTCAACCCAAATTCTTCTTACCTACTCACCTAGCCAAACAAAGTAAATCCAGTAAGGGGTGGAGTTAGCAGAAAAATTCTGGTAGTACGAATAACCAGAATAGATCAACATCCTCAAGGAAGGATGTGGCAGATGCATCTGAAGATTCAAACCATAAACAGATAGCTGAGATGACAGAAATCGAGTTCGGAATGTGGATAGTAAATAAGATTAACAGAATGAAAGAAAGGGAAGAGCTAGACATTCATGAAATTATTCAAAAAATGTCTCAAGAAATTATTCAGAGTGGAGCAAGATGGCAGAGGAGATGCATCCCTGAGTCAACTCTCCTGGTGGTTTCAGGTGAGAGTGGGCTTATTGGATCTCTTCTGCGTGGAGTCCTTGCACGGATAAGCAGCACAGGGTGAGCAGCAAAGAGGTGAATTGCTGGATTGGAAGTGTAGCCCAGAACTACTGTGTCAGCCAGAAAAACTCAGGGCAGCAGCTGAAAGGGCGACATCTGCGACCTAAGGCGCCAGGTCCGCGGCTTGGTTCCTGAGAGACAGAAACCAATCCCTCCCCCAGGAAAGGCTCCTGTGCCCAATTCGTGGGGAGTTTGCGTGTCTCATGGAGAGTGTGGTGAGTCGTGGATTCCCGGGCAGTATTTGGCGGACAGAAACGGGAGACATTTGGACCCAGTTCGGGGTGTTAGGGATCCAGGCATTCGGACAGAAACTCAAGGGGAAGGGACTCTGCTTATGAACCGATCCATCCCGTAATTTTGGAAGCCTGTGTGGAGCTGCACTGACGTGGCGACCAGCAGGGTGAATCGGCTCCCGTCTTGCAAACTCTGAAGAGTCTTTTGAACGGTCTGCTGTGGCGGCGGCAGTTATGGCCCCTCCCCCATCAGAAATAAACTAAATTCCGAGGGCAAAAGGAGCCCTCTAGCTCTTTTCCCTCGGACCACACAAATTTGTTTGAGAGGAAACCAGGAGTTGAGTGCAGGGAATCGGTTCCCTTCCTACAAACACTGAAAAATCTTTTGAATGTCCCCCTGTGATGGGTGGTGGCAGCGGCAGCGGCGGCTGTGGCTGAGGCCCCTCCCACTCTGGAAACAAACTGAACATGGACCAAAAAAGGGGCGGCCTCAGCTTTTTACCCTCAGACCACAAGGGTTTTCTGTTCGAGGGGAAATTAGGAGTTGAGTGAAAGTCTGGCGAAGTGTGAACTTGTGTCCCAAGTTCAGAGGACAGATAGGAGCAGGCGGCCAGACAAGAACCAGATGTAAAGTAAAACCTCCAAAATGGCGTCTCCATAACACCTCCCCCAGAAGCACGGAGAACTCAATTTGAACTGTAGTGAGCTATCTGGCATCTGAAGTTAATCCAAGACGCCCAACACTCTGCGGGAACTTTTGTAGGTAGAATCTGGCATCCTGCCAGCAAAGATTCTCCATATATATATATATATATATATTTTTTTTTTTTTTTTTTCCCTCCTTTACCCTATTTTTGGTATTAGTGTAGGGACCACTCATAGCACAACCTGTTGTCCAGAAAATATACTGCAGCATAATTATATATATTTTTTTAAACTGGAATCCCACCGCTTTGAAAATCAAACTCTTTGTATATACTCAAAAAAAAAAAGTAATTTTCCTAGTGGTGCCCTCCTTTTCCTTTTTTTTCCTTTTTTTAATTTTTAATTTTTTACTTTTTATTATATATATATTTTGATACTTTCTCTTCTTGGATTGTTTGCTTTCCTATTTGTTTTCTCTATCATTTTAT
>CAUYTI010020553.1:0-24353 GCA_963575145.1 Galago senegalensis | reverse complement strand
GTAACACACAAGTAGTAAATAATTATGTATTAAAAAATTTGTACAGCTCTTGTTAAAGCTATATTGATAGGTACTTTCTATTTTGGTTGCTGATACAATGCTATCTTTCTTTTTCTAATATTATTTTGTAATTCTTTTTTATATAGGAATATAATTGATTTTTGTATAGTTATTTTGAAGTTAGCTACATTGCTGAATTTTTCTATTGTTTTTGGTAACTCAGAAGTAATGAAATTTGTATTTTTTTTTACAAACTATTGGGATTTTTGAGTTATCATAATTGTACTAGCTAGGATCTTCAACTTTACTAGGAGTGGTGGTAATGAGTACACTTATCTCATAATCAATTTGTAGATAATGCTTTTGTTTCCTCATAAAATTGATATTGTGTCCAAAAAAAGAAAGAAAGAAAGAAAGAAACTGTCAGGTCTCAATTACTCTAAGATGCGCTGGGCACTTCCTAACAAAAGATTCTCAGGAGCACAGTCTGTATCGTTAGCTCATTCTGCTACATAAAAAGGGCTCATCCCTTTGACCTCCAAATGTCCTTACGATCAAAGGCTTGCCTTGCTGATTCCTTTCTATAAACTAATCCAGAGCTTAAAATCCAGTTTTGGCAAAAATGAACGAAGAGCCAACACTTCTTCTCACGCACACTTGAATCTAGGGAGGTACTGTTTCTTTCTTAGCAGGTCAAATGGGACAGAAAGGAAAGCAGGAGATGCCCCTAAACGTCCCTCCCACCGGATGCAGCCCTTCTCAGCCTTTTCTCTTCTCATCTCTGTATCATTTCAAACAGTATCACCTGTCACATGCAGGAGTATCAGAACACAGCTGGGGACTGTCCAGGACCTCAAACGAGGCCTCCAGAGCCAGCTGCTTACCTTGGTGCTTGTATGTCATCTCTTGGCAGCCGGAGAAGTAGAGGCACACCAGGGCGCAGAGGCAGAGGAAGAAGGAGAAATACAGCACAAAGAGCACATACTCCATGGCGGCAAGATGGCCACAGGTGCTAGCCACTGCACACAGGCTTAGCCCAAAGCCACGTGACTGCTGTCAATTTTCAAGACTTTGTCCAGTCCTAGAAAAAGCATTAGTTCTTTACCCAGGCCAGGTCCCTTCCTCTACCACACCAGCCACTATTCCTAAGGCTTCGGACTCCTGAGGTCAGAAACACCCCAGAGGCACCTTCAATGAAAGAGATGCCAGCTCACGACAGGTCCCAGATGCTGGCCATGCTGGCCATGGCTGAGGAGCTGGTTTCCTGGATGGGGCTGCAGTGTCTTCATCACAGATGACAGCCTCTGAGCCAGTTTATTCTCTGGGGACCTTCCTCTGGGACCCTAACCTCCTTGAGCCTGTTGTCAACATCACTGCATAGGCCCTGGGTCCCTGGACAATTGCAAGTTCCTAGCAACAGTAACACAGTGAGAGTCATCTCCTTCAGGACCAGAGCTAGCGCTGAGGCACTGCCTCTGTGCTTGTGTGTTTGGGAATTTCCCTGCTGCTCCTTGACCACACCAGGTACACCCTGGACTTGCTAAACTTGCTGGTTTCTCTATAATCATTTCATCAGCCTTTGTTTAACCATTTTACAGACTGAAACAAGCCATTATTCAATGGAAAGCTGTAAACTTTGAACTAGATCAAAGCCTTCAGGTGCCCCTGCCTAGATTCTATGACAGTCTTGCATTTTTTGCAGAAGTGTCACAGGCATAACGTCAAAAGCAAAAACTTTCATACTGAACAGAATGGACAGATTTTCACATAAAAAAGTAAAAGATCTGGCTCGGTACCAGTGGCTCAATCGCCTAAGGCGCCAACCACATACACCTGAGCTGGTGGGTTTGAATCCAGCCCGGGCCCGCCAAACAATGATGGCTGCAACCAAAAGAAATAGCCAGGTGTTGTGGCAAATGCCTGTAGTCCCAGCTACTTGGGAAGCAGAGGCAGGAGAATCGCTTGATCCCAGGAGTTGGGGGTTGCTATGAGCTGTGATGCCATGACACTACCCAGAGCAACAGCTTGAGGTTCTGTCTCTAAAAAAAAAAAAGGGAAAAGATCTTTGGTCCTTTGACAGATAAGCAAAATCAAAGGCAATGGATAACTCATAAAAGAAATACACATATACAGCTGATTCATACATATATTCAACTTCAACAATGCATGATGGGCTATCCCTTTTAAAATACCCATCAGATGTGTTTCATTTAGTGTTAACTAACCCCTTAAGTCATGTTTGCAAAAGAGATGCCACACAGCCAGGGCTGGAAATGGTCCAAGAATAGGCCTCTGACCCAGCTGAGTCAAGGAACACCAGACAAGGGACTTTGGCTGGAACTATTAGGACAGACTGGCTCTTACCACAGCAGTTGCTAGGCAAGTATTACATAATGCCAGCCCGTAGCTGCTACAGACACTTGGGCCACCACACGAGGAAGGTCTGCTTGGGAAAGAAGCACTGGAAACCAGAGCTGAGAAACAAGTGGGTTTCTGGCAATAGCACCAGAGTGTCTGGATCTAGCCATCCCTAAGGCAAGCCCCCTAGACATTTCTATAAATGTCTATAGAGACAGCTCTATAAATTTCTTACCTTGCTTAAGTGACTTTGAGTTTTTGACCCAAAGAACAGAAAAAAAAATCTCAGCTCACTAGGGTTGGGAGACAGTCCTAGAAATCAAGCCACCTACAAACTCCTGAGTTCTGTGACAAGCCAAAAGGCTAGCTTCTACACCTGGAACCTCAAAAGAAACCAAGACAGTCTTTGCCCGGTAAATGTTAGCAGGTGCAACAGCTGCCTGGGCCTTAGGGATTCTAGGCTTTGCAGAAACCAGCTGGCTCTCAGACATACTCAGACTCCTATCTCTACCCAGAGGCTCTCTGTCCTGTCACCTGACAACCTTCTCCGTCAAAGCAGATGGTCACAGACAGTGGCCTGAGGGGCGGGGGCAGGCAGGACTGAGGGCATCACTTTCTCATCCTTCACCACTGAGCCCTCTGCAACACGGGCAGCCCCAGGCCCTAAGCCAGCTCCGATGAGGCAGGATGTCTGCTGACAACCTCCTTTGGTTTTTCCCAGCCAGATTGGAGACCTGGGCATCAGACACAAGTGCTGGCCCCAGCCCTACTCCTGTGGCTGCCAAGGGCCTGCATGGCTCCCAGTCCACCTCCCAGGCAGCCCCGTCACTCCTCTTTTCAGCCACAGCATCCTCTGAGCTCTTTCTGAGCTAAGCCTCTGGGGAAGCTGATGTAGAAAGGGACTGGGACAAGGTGCCATACCACATGCCAGGACAGAGGAGCACAGGGCTGAGGAGCCCAGAGAAGGTACAACCAGCCCAGCCGGGAGGTGCCACAGGCCCGGAGGAAATGGTGACAGCTATGCCAAGTCCTGAAGGAGCCAGAGGCACCAAGCAGAGGAGGAGCCCAAGTGGGCAGGTGGGCCGAAGGCAGAGGGTACGCAGCACTGGCCCCAGGGACCCACAGAGCCCAGCGGAGGGGCCCTCAAGAAACTGGGAGCCCACAGAGGGCCTTTAGGAAGAAGGTAGCAGGCTCACACTGTACCTCAAAGAGGCCATCTCCCAGCTGTGGAGGGGAGAGGAGGCGCTGGAAGCAGAGGAACAGCCTGGAGTTATTTCCACAATCCCAGCAAGAGGGATGAGGGCCTGAGGTGGAGATCACTGAGAAAGCCAGTGGCCAGGGGTGGGGAGCTGCTGTCTGGAGCCTTCACTACGGCCCCTCCTCTTCCTGAGACCAGGCAGGAGGACCAGGAGCCTACAGAATGGGGACTGAATTGCCCCAAACTGCCATAACTTCTGGTCTATTCCAAAGTCTGGGATCTTTGGCACTCTGGACAAGGTGCTCTCAGTGACTCCTGCGGCCCGGTCAGGCTCCTGAGCTCTGCTCCCACCCATGCCAGCTGCAGCCTCCTCTCACTGCCTGGCAGCTGGTGGGACTTCCCCAGGTACAGAAAGGCACCGTCTATGATGTGCTGGTACCACTGAGCTGCTGGGTGAGACCCAGAGCAAAGCTGTGTGTTTTTATATTGTCCCAGTGTCCTATCTCCAGGGTGTAAATCCTTTCAGAGCCCTTTACTAAGGGGCCCCCAGCCCTGGCTGGGTCCAGTATAAGTTCTCAGCCTCATCCAAGATTCCCGGTCCTACTTTCAACCAAGGCACGTGAGCAAACTGTACTGACTTTCAGCCCTTGTTCACACTCAGTAGGTGGGACATGAAGCAGCGCCCAGAGCCTTCTGGGTAGAGCTGGGCTACTTACCTGGCTAGCTTGGCACAAAGTCCTGCCACCAGGGTCCTCTCTACCTCCAAACAAAGCTGCACAGAATGAGTCATGATGGTTATTTATTGTGGAGGGGCGAGGATGGGGACACTGCTGAGCCAGGAGGGAACCGTCCTCATCCTTTCCAGCAAAGTGCCCACAGTTGCACACCATTGAGGGGAGCCCTGTGACATACGGGACATGAAGTAAGCACGTTGCATTCAGCCACTAAGACCCCTACACTGATAGCTGTGAGCAGCTGGAGGGCCCAGGACAGATCCATCCCTCAGGGACCCAGCTGATGACAGCCTAGGGCAGGGATGTCTAGGAATAAGAGCAACTACAAACAACCTCAGGGGAAGGCACAGATATCTGTGGCTCCCTGCACAGGAGGAGAAGCACTTGGGCATCCCAGCCAGGCAGAGGCACCACAGAGTCACTTCTGCTCTGGGGACAGCTGCCTGTGCTCCATCCTTCCCTCTAAAAGCCAGGCTTGCCTCTTGGGGCAGGGTCAAGTTCAGATAAGTTCAGTGCATTGTGTCAGAATGGATGCAAGAACCACTGACCACAGAGACCTGCCAGACCTGGGTTTGGCCACAGCAGACCTAGGGTCTTTCAGGGAGGAAGAGACATGTCATAGACATATCAGCCCAAGATAGGGCCTATTCCTCCGACAGGGCTTTGATATTTCCCAGCACAGCCCCCAACCCTCCCTGCAGAAGCTACTTTGGTCTTACCTCACTACTACCTGAGACTACCTCTGAGAAAAATGATATAAATGGTGGGGGAGAAGAAGGGCCTGGGAATATGCATTTAACAGCCCTTCAAAGAAGAGCTATTGTGCTGAGATAAAGGGAGAGCAAGAAGCTATAATTCTCTAATCACCTACCATGCAAAGAACCAGAAGCTTGCCTGGCCTCAGGGACGTAATCAGAAACCAAGGCTCCAAGAGTCAAAATAATTTTCACATGGCTGGTAGCTGGGCCTGACACCCCTACTGCATGAAGTTACGAGTTTTCAGCCTCACCTGAGATTCCCAATTTCACTTTCAACCAAGGCAGGTGAGCAAACTGTACTAATTTTTAGCTATTGTTCATAGCCTCAGTATTCCAGTAAGATACAACTTCTGTGCAAGTTTTAGTATCTTACAACATGACTCAACACCCATGACTGGGGCTCCTGTGAGGGTTAGGCCCTGACAGCAGACCTGCAGAGCAAGCCCCCTCCCCAGCCTTCTGGGACAGGGCCTAAGGAACCGATCAGGGTCCTTCTCCAGCAGCCCCTCCTGGAGGCTGATGTGAGCCCATGCTACCCTGGCAGGGTCCCTGGGACAGAGACCATCGATAGTCAGCTCCGCCTTCCATAACCTGGGGATGGGTAGACCCATAGGTGCTCTCCCTCAGGGAGTCCAGAGAGGTTGCTAGGGTCTTTCCAAAAGAGTCAGGAGCCAGAAAGCAGGGATGGTTCTGTCAGACTTCTGGGAAACTCCGGAATCTTCCATGCATTAACCACAATATTCTGCTGAGGAAAGCCCTGGACAAAGCGGCAAAGCACTGGTGTACATAAAGGACAGACAGCATTGGAAGCGTTTAAGGGGAAAGAGAAGCTCAGCCATCTCCCTAAGGGGCTGCTTCTAGGAGCTCCATGCCAAGACCCTCGGGTCCCTTATATAAAATGGCATTTGGACATAACCTGCATACACTTTAATCTCTAGATTACTCACAAGGTTGCACTGAATAGGATGTAAATGCCACATAAACACAGTCATGCACTGGATACTGATGTCTCAGTCAACAGCAGAGCCCATATAGGACACTGGTCCTATAAAGTTATAAACTGTACTTCACTGTCCCTTTCCTACTTTCAGACAGATTCAAATACACAAATGCTTCCCCCTGTGCTACACTTGCCCTCAGTAGTCAGTATGGTAACATGCTGTCTAGGCTTGTAACCCAGAATCTCACAGCCTGGGAGCGGAGCAGACTAGACCGTCTAGGTTTGCACAAGTGGTGTTCTCATGAGAACGGGATCACCCAAGGACACACTTCTCAGAACTCACTCCCACCTTGAGCGATGCATGAGTGTGGTTGTTACACCGTCTTGTTCTTTAGGGAATAGTGAAAGGGGGGAAAGCCTATGCATGTTGACTACAGACACAGCCAAACGTTTTTTCCAAATATTTTTGATCCCCTGATGACTGTGGGACCCATGGTAAAGAGGGCTGAGTATTCTGAATGCCTGTGGCCTGTGGTAGAGAAGAAAGGGAAGCCATGTGGGCACTGAAGGCACCTAGGGATTAAAGAACACACTCGGGCCCCTGATGGATCCCAGGATCAATTCCAATGGACCCACATCATGCAATGCTGGGGCTAAGCAGGAGCATGGGAGAAAAACTAGACCTTTCTCAAGGTTCAGGTTCTCACTGCGCCTTGAGAAAAAGAACAGATGCTTGCTGGTGGGTCCAGAAAACAAAGAGTGAGAAAGACCCTGAACCAGCTCAGGAAAATTCCTGTGCAAATCTCCAAACAGGCCTTCAAGTGGCCTTGAACTATTCTCATTAGAGTGACTGACACTGGGACAGTCCAGTATCATGCAAATGCATTTTTTCCAGTAAAGACAATTCACTTCTTCAGTCAGTCACCATTCAGGGACACCCACTCTGTGCCTGGTAGGGAATAGGACACAGTGGGCAGAACAGACAGCTCTGTCCTCACCTGCTATAGAGGCAGGTGCAGCGAATCACAACTCAGGGCTGCCCCTTTGCATAGTTCCCATAAACACATTCAAAAATCAGAGGAAAGGGGAGGAAAGAAGTCTGTCTTTCTTTATTACAGCATTCTGAAAAGATTTGAAAAATAAAATCATGGCTCACCAGTGGGTTTCTCAAAAACCCACGTGGAGGGCGGCGCCTGTGGCTCAGTGAGTAGGGCCTCGGCCCCATATGCCAAGGGTGGCGGGTTCAAAACTGGCCCCGGCCAAACTGCAACAAAAAATAGCTGGGTGTTGTGGTGGACGCCTATAGCCCCAGCTACTTGGGAGGCTGAGGCAGGAGAATCGCCTAAGCCCAGGAGTTGGAGGCTGCTGTGAGCTGTGACTCCATGGCACTCTACCAAGGGCAATAAAGTGAGACTCTGTCTCTAAAGAAAAAACAAAAAAAAACCCCCTCCACCCCCAAAAAAAACCCACGTGGAAACTTTATGAGGTATAGAATGTCACAGTACATCCAGTTAATGGGACAGACTGTATAGCCTTTAGTTGTGTGCTCCTTAAACACCTGTCCCATGGTGAGAATGGCACTCACACACAACAGGCAGCTGTGCAAAATGACACGACTCCTCCATGAGGCAGCAGGTGGGAGGCCTTCCCACCCTCAGGTCCACATTTCAAATTGTGGGAATCTGCTTCCGATTGTTACTCAGACTATTAACATAGCTGTCTGGACAAAAAGCAGAAAAGTCCAACAATAGGAGAAAGGGTAAGTAATTAACAGTACAGTCACTAATGAAATCTTCAACAATCAGGGAATAAAACAGAGCTGGCCCAGGAGGCGCTGCCAGCACAAGCAGACACACGTCCACTGCAGAATCCTCACAACACGCCCGCAGCTGCAGAATGGTAAACACATTTACGACCCATCTACTTAGAGGATTATGTAGCCCTAACAATTTATATTACGGATGACAGCACTGAACATGGATAAATGCTTGTAGTTCTTATCAAATAAAAATGTCAGGTGTAGACTGTGTTCTAAGTCACAGCTAGGGAATGCACTGTGCCAGGGAGGTGCTGCAGGTAATTTTTTTTTTTTTTTTGAGACAGAGCCTCAAGCTGTCCCCCTGGGTAGAGTGCCATGGCATTACAACTCACAGCAACCTCCAACTCCTGGGCTCTAGCGAGTCTCCTGCCTCCGCTTCCCAAGTAGCTGGGACCACAGGTGCCCGCCACAACGCCCGGCTATTTTTTGGTTGCAGCCGTCATTGTTGTTTGGCGGGTCCAAGCTGGGGATTCGAACCCGCCACCTTAGGTGTATGTGGCTGGCGCCTTAGCCGGTTGAGCTATAGGCGCCGAGCTATGGTAATTTTGATATCACTTTTGATTCCCCATGTATTCTATAATGTGGTTGTATCTCTTCCAAAGAAGTATACATTTAAACATAAACAAGCTCTTCCCAGATCACTTCCCATTTTTCAGCATGCAAAGTTATGCACCTTGTTCAACTTGGCTTATGGGGAAAACTTTGGCCCTAGAGTCCCAGGCCTGAGTTTGAACCTCAGCCTTGTCAAGTTACTTTTTATTTGACTTATTTCTATATTTTATGTCTGAATGTTTCTTCTAACTGTACAATGAGAAAAATTATACCAACTTCATAGGGTGTCTATGAGAATTAAATCAGACAAGAGATAACCCCTCATCCGAAGACCCAGGACATATTAAAATGAGCCTGGAGTGCTGTTAGCAGCATTAACCTAAATGCTGTACCACCGGCCACTAGGGGGCAGCTTATGAGCCAAATATAGCTCCGGATATATTTTATTTGGCTTACAGATACATATTTTACAGGGCGAGTATCCTTTATCTGAAATGCTTGGGACCAGAAGTGTTTAAGATTTTGAGCTAAGCAGGGTTGGGCCTGGTTAGTACTTGGATGGGATAAGTGTTTCAGATTTTGGATACTTTTGGATTTTGGACTATTGGCACACCCAGACTGATGTATCTTGGGGATAAGGCCCAAGTCTAAACACAAGAGTCATTTATGTTTCATATACACATTATGCACATAGCCTGAATTATTTCATATAATATCTGTAATAATTCTGTGTGTGAAACAAAGTTTTAACTTTTACTGTGAGCTGTCACATGACATCTGGGGTGGAAGTTACCACTGGTGGTGTGGATTTGGAAGGATTTAGAATTTCACCTTTGGATTAAGAACACTTAACCTGTATTGGGACCACAGTACTATAGACATGTGCACCGACATTTAAAGTCCTTAGATGTTTATATAACACAGGTGTTAGGGACTGAACTGTTTCCCTACCCCACCTCCCAAGAAAGATAGGTTGAAATCCTCACTCTGGCACCTCAGAATGTGACATTATCTGGAAACAGGGTCATTATAGATACAATCAGTTAAATCCTCATGAGGTCACCCTGGAGTAGGGTGGCCTTCTCGTCCAGTATGAGCAATGTCCTTATAAGAAGTCAGCCATGTGAAGGCATTGAGACACACGGGTAGAATCTCACATGATAGTGAAGCCAGACATGGGAGTTAACAGCTTACAGACCAAGGACACAACAATTGCTAGACGGCCGGGTACCATGGCTCATGCTCATAATCCTAGCATTTAGGAGGCTGAGATAGGTGGACTGCTTGAGCTCAGCAGCTCAGGACCAGCCTGACCAAAGGCAAGACTCTGTCTCTACTAAAAACATAAAAACTAGTTGGGTGCTGCAGTGGGCATCCGTAGTCCCAGTTACTTGGAAGGCTGAGGCAAGAAGACTGCTCAAACCTGAAAGTTGGAGGTTGCTATTAGTTATGATGATGCCTCAGTACTCTACCCAGGTGACAAAGTGACACTGTCCCAAAAATAAAAAAAATTTAAAAAAAAAGATTGCTGGGAAACCACTAGAAGCTAGGAAGAGGCAAGGAAGGATTTCCCCATGTTGGTGCCACTGTGGCACCCCATCATCACTTGAATAAAACAGCCAGGACACGGATAAAAGTACAAATGCTTGCAAGAGGTGGACTTCCCATAGGTCAGTGGTTCTCAACCTTCCTAATGCCATGGCCCTTTATTACAGTTCCTGTAGGTCATGATGGGTTGAGAACCAATGCCAAAGGTGCAGGGAAGCCCCGAGTAACCTCTGTTGTGGCCTTTTATTTAAATAGTGTACAGCAGGTGTGGGGGGCCCACAAACCTGAGCTACCCGTGCTCTTTCCCTACAGGCTTGACTTCCACCCTGTTGCACCACAAATGTTCAAAGTATAAGACCTGCTTGCTAACTAGCCACTGATCTTATCTCATTAACGCATGCAGTTGCTTGAGGGCTTGTCTCTGGGCTGCAAAACATCTCCATGCCAGCTCCCAGCTCGGAGATTGTCCCATTCCCAGTGCCTCCCTCAAGAACCGGTGATGCTCTTACAAGCCTGATGCTCAGTCTCCTACACCCCTACAGGTTTTAGGAGAGAGCACGGCCATATTGACACCCTAATGAAGTGTGATAAATTGTTCGTTAAAAATTTGATGATAAATTTTTGTTGTTCTGAGTCACCCTTTAGTGGTACTTTGTTAAGGCAGCCCTAGAAAACTAACACATAAGAATTAACACCTCTCTTTAAAGACTGGAGTATATGACACCACCTAAGCCATCTATTTATAGCAATAAAGATTCAGGGCCCTGTTTGCCACAGTCCCCACCATTCCCTACTACACTCTAATACCCAGGTCATATACCATTGCCACTCACCATCACATGTGCACAGCTGTTTCACTTATAGATAAAAAGTATTCCTTTATAACCACATCGTTCTCAGAAAATGAATTGGGTGGAATATTTGATATAATAAAAAGGTTAAAAGGCCCATGTCTTCATGAACTGAAAAACAGGTTCACAGGTTTCAAGGCAAACTATACCCTTTTTTGTACCTACTCCTATTTGCTCTTTTACAGTCCAGCTTGGTCCCTGAAGGCATTTGCATTTAACAAACCCAGCTCTACACACTCCCTACCAGGACATTCCAACACTATTACTAAGAAATGGACAAAACTAAATTTAAGCAAAACAAAACAAAACCCCACAGTTCTGCATGACTCAAAAAAAACCTACGACGCTCCTGCATTTTTTTCAGAATAGGATGTTAGATGATATAAACCAAGCCAGAGTGTTAAATCCTTCAAGAACTGCATTTATGTTTTTAATTTTGGATGAATACTTGAAGCCTAAATACAGAATTCATGGGTAAGTTTTCCATGAATAAATTACAATAACCAGATCATATTACATGCCATATTTTATGTTGCTTTGAGAGACGGTGGCAGCAGGTTTTTCATCATCAGACATGCAGAGCTGCCTGTGTCTCTGAGCACAGGGCCCCTCTATAAAACACCCCCTGCAGTGAATGACCGGCCCTGCAGACATGGGACACAGCTGCAAAGCAGGCAGCTATACCGTCCCAGGCTTACCTTGGGAGGCTTCATACTTTTCCCTCGATACCTTTTGGAGCAGCGTAACAGCCGTTCTTTCTCCTAGAAGGAGATACAACTGTTGGTGTTCCCAGCCAGCCTCACATCACACCACCCAACGCAAATGGTTCTCAAAGGGAGCAGCTCATGACACTGCTGCACCTACTGTCTACCCCAGGCCTAGGTGACTCTCAGCCCCAGGACCGAAAGCTACAGAGCTGCACCATTTACTCAGGTCCTTGACTGAACCTCTACTTTATGGAAAAATTCCCAAGACTTGCCAGAACCATAAAACTCAAGCCTGTCTTCTTTGGGGGCTGGAAGCTGTAAAAAGCACTAAGCAGAGATGACTGAACATTTGCTCTGCTGTCCTCAGCAGGTTCTTCCTGCACAGACAGAGCTGGGGCCAAATCCCCTGGGCTCCTTCTGGCTAGGTCACTCTTTCATTTTTTTTTTTGTTTGTTTGTTTGTTTTGTTTTGAAACAGAGTCTCGCCATGTTGCCCTGGGTAGAGCACTGTGGCACAGCTCACAGCAACCTCAAACTCTTGGGCCTAAGCGATTCTCTTGCCTCAACCTCCCAAGTAGCTGGGACTATAGGTGCCCACCACAATGCCCTTATTTTTTTGTTGTTGCAGTTGTCATTGGTGCTTTAGCTGGCCCAGGCTGGGTTTGAACCCGCTAGCCTTGGTGTATGTGGCTGGCGCCCTACCCACTCAGCTGTGGGCACTGCCCTCCATTTTTTTAATCATCAGTTTCTTCCTTTGCTACGTGGAGCTAGTAGAAAGGAAGAAACAAGAGATTGTGGGCACCTGGTGGTTACTGCAGCAAAAAGACCATCAGCACGGCAGCAGGAGCGGCAGCATTCTGCTCCCTAAACCCAGGGAGTGCTCCCCTTCCTAGTCACATCCTCCTCTCATGTCAGCAGGGACAGACATGGTGTGGCCGCTGCCTGTGGTCTTCTCTTCCTGCTCCTGACTGACACTGCTATCTTTTTATCCCCTAGTCTTGATTTGGTTTATGATTCTTCTGATTTTATTGTCATTTTACTGATTATATTTTTTCATCTTAAGTTGCATCACATCTTTTATGTAATGGAGCAAAGATGGATAGATAAATGCATGCACAGATATGTGGAAAAAAGAATGGAAGAACCTATAGAGAGGAAGGTGGGAGAGAGGGAGGGAGAGAGGAAGGGAAGGGGATTTAAAGAGGGAGAGAGAGACAGAGGCAGGCAAAGTGAGTGTGACAATTACCATCAAAGGCTTTCTAGAACTTTGATCCCTGGCTTCTCTACTCTTTGAAGACCCAAGTATGGATCATCAACCCTTTCTTGGGCAGGGAGACCACACCCTGCTCCTAGGATCCACTGCAGGTGTTCCTAGGCTGGTGCCTGAGCTCCCTTCACAGAGAGCTCCAGAACTCTCTGGATATTCTGATCACTTACTAAGGGCACGTTTCTCTCCCTTAACAGGTGCACATCCCACATAGACATCTAGGAAATACACACAGCCTTAGCAAGCTCTGCAAATTCTAGTCTCATTACAAGGTTTAGGTCATGATCTGCAGCTGCTAAGCTGGAAAGACAATCAGAGCCTTCACAGAGACAGACTGTGCACGCTCTGTAAAGACCAGAAGACCAGTTCCCAAAACTGAGGCTGCTTTCTAAGCACAGCAAACCAGGGAGAAGCTATGAGAAAAAGAGTAGCCATGGAAACCGTCCCCGGGCACCAGTGATCTCCTTTAAAGGCAGCCGAGGCAGCTCCATGGCAGAGGAAGCAGGAATGTGCTCCAGGATGACCTGGCAAATGCCAAGGTCGGTTCTGCCCGATCCTGGCATAGTTTATCAGCATTGCCCAGGGCCCCAATGCCTGTTCTTGTCACATGGCACCCCTCTTGCCCAGATCAGTCCCGCCAGCCGAGCACACGCACCAGTGACAGGTCGTCGATGACATGCTGCTGCTCCAGCACCTGCAGCCTCAGGAACTCGATCTCCTGCTCATCCCTCGTTAGGCTGAGATCGTTCAAGGAGGTGTGCCGCTTCAGAGATGCCTGGGCCGACAGCTTCTCCTTCTGCAGCAGGGGAAGAGTGCACTGCAGGGAGGCCCCTCAACAGCACCCATCAGGGACTGCAGTGGACGGAGGCTCGGAGTGTGGGGTGGAAGGAGCTTGGGAGGAGGGAAGGGAAGACAGCTGCCTGCCCCCCAGAGGGAGTAGTAGTCAGGGCTGGCTGTGTGCACTGCTGAGAGGAAGGGATGGGTAGGGTCTGGGGTGGAAGATGACTCTGAAATGAGCTTTGAGAGCTTGGAGGGGAAGGCAGGGAGGAGAGGACTCCCCAAAGCAGTGATTACAGGCTCACACTGGCACCCGGATGGCACAGAGCAGGGCAGTGCTCTCAGCCCTTTGGTCTTCTCAGTGGTAAAGGAGTGTAAACTGTCAACTCTGGAACACCCGCCCTGACCACAGAGGCCAGTCATCCTGGCTGGAGATAAAAACCCCTTACGCGAAACACCCACAGCAGCAGTGTCACTGCTCCCCCAGCTGAGCGCCCACTATGAGCCCCGTGTCCCACAAGGCCTTTGATGCCATCATTTCATCCTGCTCATAATCCTGCATGTTGATATTTTCATTCCCATGTTATAGAAGAAGAAAAAGAGGATCAGAGAGAACAAGAGAGATTCCTTAATCACAGTCACAGTGACCTGACTGCTCTAGGCACAGCTGCCCACAGCACAGCCCATTCTAGAGGAGTGGACAGGGAAGTCCTGGATGAGCGCTGAGGGAAAGGAGAGTGGGACAGTGGACACAGCACAGGCCCCTGAGGCTTCCTAGGTGGCCTTCAGGTGGCCCTCAGAGCATGTGGCTGGAGTTTCAGGCTGGAGGATCCCGGGCAGAGCCGAGAGGCAGGGCTGGGCTTGGGGGGCAGCCCCGCTCACCATTTCCACGTTTTCCCTCGTGAGGTTCTTGATCTTCTCCTCCATCCTCTGGATGCTCTGCAGCAGATCCTCATTCTTCTTGTTCATTCGCTTGTTCTTCTCCACCAGGGGCTTCAGCTGGACCTCAGTCTCACGTGAGCGTTTCAGCTGTGATGGGAAGAGAACATGGAAGGTCAGACAACTCCAAGACCTGATGGAGACCACAGAGTCGGGAGATTCAACCCTGGCCTCCCTTCCACCAGACCTGCCTGCACAGCACAAACATCAAAAAGACCACACAGACCTGCTTCCCACTGTGGCGCCTCACTGGAGTCCCGCTGGGCCCAAGTAAGGTGAGAAGCGTAGGCCGCAGCTCAGAGGGTGAGGCCACAGATCTCAGGTGGCCTGGCTGGCACGTGGCCTGTATCCACTGTCCCACTCTCTTTTCCCTCAGGGCATCACCCCCAGAGGCCATAGATCACACACAGAAAGATCAGTCCAGCTACCTGACTCCTCCTGGCTCCTGTTCCCCCCCTGTGCCAAATCAGCAGGCAGCTACACACCCTGACAACACCTGAGCCCTGGGACCTGACAGGGTGCCAAGCTCAGGGTTGGGGACACCGGGATCTATCGTGTCTACCAGTCTCCCTAGATCAGCCACGTGTCCTTCCCAGCCACTGAGAACCTGGGAGGCCTCCTGGTGCCGGCCCCACGCTGGGCATTGGGTCAAGGGGCGATATGACAGGGATGCCTATCCAAACAGACAGGAAAGGCGGCCATGACCTGCCACAGAGGCAACACCACGCATGGGAGAAGCCACAAGCCCAGAGGTTCACAGGAGGAAAGAGCAGGGGATAGGGGGTGAACATGAGCTGGCAGAGCCGGCTGTAGAGAGTGGGCATTCAGTCTCCATCCCCAGCACCGGGGGCTTGGACATAGGAGACATCTGTCATTAGGTCTGCCTTCTAGAAGAATCTACTGCTTGGACTGCTGTTTGGTGGCCAGAGCAGTGAGACAGAGACTGGTGGAAGACAGGGAGGAGGAACTGGGGGAAACATGTAAGTAGAGGCACCCACAACTTTGTCTTCTGAGGACAGTGTCCTTGGAGACACATTCATTTTTTAGCTGCAAGACCATGGGTAAGCTCTTAGCTTCAGTTTCCTAATCTGTAGCATGAGAATGATCATAGCTCCTGCCTCCTAGATTTGTGGTAAGAATGAAGTGCATAGCGGTAGTCTTCACTGGGTTATTTTAGGGACAAAAATGAGAAACAATTTAAGAATCCATCAGTATTACAACCACCACAAGAACAACCAGCGCATGTGAACAGTGCTGCCATGAGCCTGAAACAGCATGTTTCTCTCTCATGTAACTCTCCCACCACCCCAGGAGGGGCACCATCCCCACTACACAGACAAAGAGTCTGTGCCCAAAGAGACAGGCAATGTGCTCAAAGTCACAAAGAAAGCACTAGAACCCAGAACCAAACACAAGGGACTGACTCTGGAGTCTCCAGGCTGTAAAAGTGAAGGTAAAATATTCTGATGGTACCAGCTGAGATGTAAAAGGTACCACATGACTCCGTCACTGCACTAGAAACCTACTTCACGGAAATCAAAGTTCAAGTTAGTAAACACAGGTATGCGCCTTCTACGTGTCATTGTTTATAACAGCAAAGAATGCTAAAAGACCTTGAATAGCCACCATGAGGGGAGCGATTGAAAAAACATGGGATGGCCACCCAGTGGAGGACAGTGAGGCCTGTAAAAAGACACAGGCACTCATGTGTTGGGGGGCAGTGCTGTCCCTGAATTAAGTGATAAAAGCAAGTGGCAGAACAATGCAAAGAGAAACAATGCCAAAACCTCATTATGTAACCACAAAATAAAACAAAAAGGTCTCTTGGCAGGTGTTGATATGTTCGTATTAATATAAGCATTAAAAACATACAAAAACTACCCAAACTAACAATAGTTATCTCATGATTTAAGATTGAGGCCAAGTGCAAAGGCTGAAGTCTGTAATCCCAGTACTTTGGGAGGGTAAGGCAAGAGAATCTCCTGAAGCCAGGAGTTCAAGACCATCCTGAGCAACAGTCGCTACAAAAAATTTTTAAAAAATTAGCTGAGTACAGTGGCGGGTGCCTATAATCCTATATATACATATATATACACATATATATATCCTCATTACTTATACATAGCCTATATACAAGTCCTCATTACTCATGAGCCTAAGGCAAGCGGATTGATCACTGGAGCCCAGTTCAAGGTTGCAGTGAGCTATGAAAGTGCCACTGCACTCCAGCCTGGGTAACAGAGTGAGACTCTGTCTCTAAAAAGAAAAAAAAATTGAAGCACTGGCAAATTTATCAATTTCTACTTTTAACTACATCAGTGCAGTCTGAATTGTTTTCCCCTAACCTTCTCAGTAAACTATTATGCAACTCACAAGTATTTTTTTAGCTCATGAGCATTTAAATAAAAAGTGAAGCATAATATTATATGTAGAGGCTGATTAAAGTCGTATAAAATATGCCTGTAAAAATACTAGAGGGAAATAAATTTATTTTGATCCTGTCAAAACATGAAGTACTCATTTTTTCAAATATTGTGTAGATATACTTCCCTTAATAAAAATGATTAGAATAAACATAAAAATTATGACGCATTTCTCAAGAAGTTTATGAATCAACTAACTACTACATACAAATTAGTTTAGCTTTTTATCTAGGAAATTTAAACATATTTATGAAATTGTTATTTATAATGGACATTTATTTTTTAACCAAAAATCCACGCTCATTATTTTAAAAATTAGATGTGTATAAAGTTTTATGCAAAAGAAAATAAATAGATAAGCAAAAATTAAAATTACCCATTATCACACCACCTAAAAGAGCAACTTCCAGTCTCCAGGATGAGGATGATGACAACGTATTTTTGTTCTATATCTGCTTTTATCATTTAAGTTACTGTGAATAAAGTTCCACGTCAGTTAAATACAGTCTACAGTATCAATCTGAATAGAATTCATTGTATAAATCTTCCACAATTACTCTGACCAATGCGTTAATATTGAACAATTGTTTTATTTTTTATTTTAAGGTGCTATGACATTGCAATGACCATCCTTTCCACACTTGTCACTGAACTCCAATTGCTTGCTAAGGATAAAGTCCTGCAGAAATAAAGGGCAGTAACAGATTTCTTCAATAAGCACCCAACAGATATTTAATCAAAACTAAATTCAGAAAGCCAGAAGGCCTCCACACAATCTTTGTGTTTGAGGCATGTTTTGTGGCCCCAGGGCCCCTGCCGTGCATCCTCTAAGGCACCATCTGGGGGGAGGGTGCTGCTGATTACCAGTTCATTCCTCTCATCTGCCAGGAGGGTATTTCTGTCTTCCAGCTTCCGTATCACTGAATTCAGTTCAGCAATTTTTAGTTGAAATCGCCTTACATCTCGCTCATCCATATGTTGATCCTAAAAAAAGGCAAGATACAAATGTACTTTGAAGAAGCTGAAATGATTCAAAGCACTCCATAGAGCCTTCTCAGAAAATCACAAAATTCACATGGCAACAAAACAGGTGAGATCGTCACTAAGGGTACCGTAGGCCCCAGAGCAAGGAGGGAGCCCTCCAAGGCCTGCTGCATGCTGGCGGGGAGACTTCATCTCAGAGGCGCTGAGACTTCAGACCCCTGCGATGGCTCCCTGCAACCTCATCCCTGAGCCTCTGCCCACCCTGCATCTCTTACGAAGGCCTATCGCATGCCACTCGTGGTTCCCAGGATGTGCCAGCACATTCCTCAAGGGCAGACACTGGACTGGTCTTGCTCAACACCGAAATGCTGGTGACTAATACAGTGTCCAACATACAATTCATAACAGACACTCAAATACCAAATGAACGAATCAGTGCATTTTGCTTTGGCCTCCTCTGTGTCTTTGTTAAGCGCTATGAACTAAAAATGAAATCCTAAAGCCCTCTGTTAACTGAATGGACCCCTCTCAGCCAAGCGGCTCAGAACACCTTGAAACATGATTCGATGGGGGAAGTACAGCACAATTACATGCACATGATTTTCCTTCATAAATGTTCATGACTCCTCCTATAGCTTGTTGAGTATGGACATTTGACGACCCTGCTCAGGATAAAATACTGTTGCCTTTCATCTCCTCTTTAATCCAGTGTGCCTGGCTTCTGGCCATGGGTCTGCTCTCCAGCCTATTGGAATGGCCACCAGCAGGCTGCTACCTTGATGAGAAATAAAGCTCTTCTTTTTCCAAAATATAAACCTTGTTAGTTTTTTTTGTTTGTTTTACTCAACGAATGGTGACCATGACGGGACCCAGAGACACCCCCCAGCATGACCAGAGGTCAACGCACCATCGGTAGGAGCCCACTGATAGCTCAGCTGAGAGAAGCTCAGATAAGCTCCCCTGGGTTCAAGGTCTCCCACTTTTAAGACAGATCTTAAGGACTCTATTTCTTTTCACCCCTTCCCTTCATTTCTCCCTAGTTCCAATTCCCTCCATTTTAGAGCCCAGAGGGTCCATCTTTGTCAGCCCCCGGATGGGGGAGCTACCCCTGTTTCCCCTAGTTCTGTCTATTCCAGACCCTACAGGGAATGTTTTTGTAGGTTCCAGGGTTTGGGGAGGGGACTTGGTTAGATTCAGCTGGTCCACAGCATTTATGAAGACACTAATGTTTCAGAATTTGGGGAGGACTCTGTCATAGAGGTAAATAATTATAAAATTTTAATTCTAAGAAAATGGTCTCTGATCCACCATGAATATTAGTTACTAACATGCTTAAAAATCTAAAAAATTCTTACAATGTTTGAAGTCTAACCTAAAATGATTTATAGCTTTCCCAACCACAGCAACATTTTAGGAGACCTCTAGTTTATCTATATGCTCAATTAAAATAAAAAGGCTATCAAACCTTACAGAATAATGAAGATAATGCTATAACTGGTGTTTAAAGTTTTCTAAATGGGATCTACTCTCTCATAGCCTCCCTTTAAGAGGGTAATCACCTCTTAAAGTTAAAAGAAACTAAAAACAGTGGCACATGATCCAAATGTTAGCCTTAGTTTTTTTCTCTGTCTAAAAATCGCTCCTTGATACCTGCTCCTGGAACAGGGCAGGGCTGCCTTATTATTACAGTTTGTTTCTTTTCCTTCCCACTCTTGTCTATCTCTAACAACCTATAACCCAGATTTCTGGTTTATACCCAGGTATAACTATCAGTTAGGCTTTTAATATGTAAACATTTTAGCTTCAAAATAGACTAAAGAGATTAAAATGTTTTGTCCCAAGTTTCCACCTCTAAAAGTCTCAAAAGAAACATCTGCCACCCATTCTATCTGAGAACTGTCACCCACAGGGCTTCATTTATATAATAAAACCACCTTTTGGTTTTATTAGTCAACCCCCCCCCAAAAAAAACCCTGTTTTTCTGCTTTTTCACCTTTAAAAGGACCTTTAATTTCCTGTCTTCTTCCATCTATGAGAGATGCTTGAGACTTTTTGTATATAAAGAGCTCAAACACATTAAAAAAATATATATATTTTTTTACTTGTTCCACTCTCAATGACAAACTTATATTTTCAGTTTTAAGCCTCCAGATGCTGGCGTCCTTTTTCATTAAGGTTTTAATTATTTTTGCAAACTTCAGACTAAATCCTTGTTAATTCTTGACTATAAAAGTTAAGGAAAAACATGACATTTTTATTTGACTCCTTAATGGAATAGTTCTTTTTTCCATTTTGTTACATAGACTCTTCTTTAATTGTCAAATGATTAGTGTTATTTATATCTCATTTTACTTCTAAGAGCACCAGAGTTATAATTTTTTTTTTTTTTGAGACAGAGCCTCAAGCTGTCCCCCTCGGTAGAGTGCCATGGCATTACAACTCACAGCAACCTCCAACTCCTGGGCTCTAGCGAGTCTCCTGCCTCCACCTCCCAAGTAGCTGGGACCACAGGCGCCCACCACGCCAGGCTATTTCTTGGTTGCAGCCGTCATTATTGTTTGGCAGGCCTGGGCTGGGGATTCGAACCCGCCACCTTAGGTGTACGTGGCTGGCGCCTTAACCGGTTGAGCTATAGGCGCCGAGCCCAGAGTTATAATTTGATGAAACCTACACGTCTTCTTCATCTAATCCCATGGAATCTGGTCTGTTTCCATTGCCAAGGCCCTTACCACACAGACAGACCTTCCTCTCTCCAGGCCCAGGACTATCGCAGAAGAGGGTGGCATATGAAATTGCAAGGGCCAATTTAAGGAAATGAATGGTCTTAATAAAATACTTATGTTTATATAACTAATTACTACAAGTCTGTAACTAAAACCTAAACTACAGTGACTCAATACTTATAGGTAAGTCATTTTCATAACTATGTTTTTGGCTTTTGGCTTTCAATTACATTGCTTAAAAGGTTGTAAGGGATTAATGAGTACCTGTCTACCCCAGTCCTGTCTGGCCCAAAATGTTCAATTGGCTATAAGCTTTAATGGCTCTAAACCTCTCCCAGGCCTAGACTGACCTAGGGCAGAGTCACTTCACATTAATGCTTAGCCATTGCTACTGCCTCTAGCATATCTAAGCCAAAAGGGGAGCCAGTGAACTAAAAATAAAATCCTAAGCCCTCTACTAACTAGAAGGACTCCTACTGGCCAAGGAGACCCCAGAACCCTTTAAAGCTGAGTTCCCAGCCAGGGCCAGGATGAGAGACATAGCACAATTACATACACAGATTTCCCTTCATAAATATTCATGACTCCTGCCTTAGCTTGTTGAATATGTATATTTAACCACCCTGCTCAGTGTAATAGCCATTGCTGCCTTTTGTCTTTTCTTTGAAACACGTGTGTGCCTGCTCCCCAGCCTGTTGGAACGGCCACCCAGGAGGCCGCTACCCTGCCTGTAGAAGAAGAGAAATAAAGTTCTTTTTTCCAAAGTATAAACCTCGTTAATATTTTTTTAGCTAACAGGACTGGCCTATTGCCCTCATCCTTGCCTCGGCCCTACTCATCCTGTAGGACTCTGCCCTCAAAACCCTTCTTGTGCGGAGAGGGGGCCCAGCCTGCACTCCCAGGTACTCTGCTCTGATGGCTCCATTTCCTTCTTTTCAACGGAGCTCAAGGCCACGAGAGGCAGAAGCAGTGAGTTCTTCATTCCTTTAGTCTCTGGCCCTGGGACATAGTGAAAAATTAACAAATGGGAAAGACAAGAGACAGGAGAGAGGAGAGAAGGGACAGATGGGTGAAAGGGCAGATGCTGGGGAGGATGAGGGGCTAGGAGGAAGGAAGGGAGTCAGCCCTGAGGCTGTGTGCCCGCTGCCCTCACCTGTGTGCCCATGAGCTCCGCCATGTCCCCAATCCCCGGCGGGAGCTCCCTCTTGGGGCTGCTGTGGTGCCGCTCGGCCTCCTTGACCTGTACCAGTTGCTCATCCAAAGCCTCCTTCTGCAGAAGCAGCTTCTGGGTCTGACCCGCCTGCACGCCAAGTTCCTTCTCCAAGGCCAGAATCACACGGTCTTTTCCTTTGATCTCATCCATCTGAAAAAGAAAAAGAAGCAGCCACCAATCACAGGGGTGGGCTTGCACCCAGGGAACTCATTCCCTGCTTGGGCTTCGGCCCAGGCAGAGGTCAAAGCCGCTCCCTGATTCTGGTCAACTGAACTGGCAAACCCAGGACTCTGGCCCTGCTCCACTGGAAGAGTTTGAGTGGTTGGCCCCCCTGAATCTCACTCTGAAATCTGATCCCCAGTGTTGGAGGTGACAGGTGCTTAGATCACAGAGGGGGATCCCTCATAAATGGCTGTTGTCCTCCCTCCCGAGGTGCCCAGCGAGTGCTCACTCTGGGTCAGCAGGACATGTCACTGTTGAGAGGAGCGGGAGCATCCTGCCCTCACTCTTGTTCCCTCTCTCAACATGGGACACCAGCTCCTGTTTACTTTCCACTTTGATCAGAAGCTCCGCAGACCCTCACCAGGAGCAGGCAGCACCATGCTTCTACATGTGAGCCGAATAAACCTCTGTCCTTTACCAACTACCCAGCCGCCTCAGGTCTTCCTTTATGGTGATACTAACCAGACTAAGGATCCCTCTAGGACAGAAGAAATGGGTTCCAGCAGCTAAATATCCCACCCTACACTTGTACTGACACTTACCTATGTTCATGCCTCTCTCACCTTGATGAAATAAAGTCCTGAGCCTTCTCCCACCCAGGCCTCCCTGCCTGTTCCCCCCTGCTCCTCCCACTGCCCCGTCCCCCTGCTGCCCAGCATTCTCAGTACCTCTTGTCTCTCCTCATTCCTCTGCCCTCTCCAGTCTGGCCACAACCCCGCCCACCACCCAGACAGCTCCTGCCAGGTCTCCCCGTGCTCCTGACCCACAGCTTTCTGTCCCCACCCTCGATTCCTCTGGTACCTGATGCTGCCCCCACACCCTGTGACCTTCCCCCCTCCCTCTCCCTCTGGCCACAGTGATTTCCCAGTCTCTACCTTCTTTATAGACTGCCATCAGAGCCTGGGGTTCCCAAGGTTTGGGCATCTTCTCAATCCCATCCTCTCCCTGGGCAGACATGTCCCACCCTCACATTAACCCCTCACACGAAGCTGCATTTCAGATGTATGCCCCCCGCCCTGATATCTCTTTGGGATCCAAAGTCACAGAACCACTGGTTGCTTGTCACCTCTGCTTGGATCTCCAAAGAACCTCAACATTTCTCTGTGCAAACTTGAATTCAATCTCCAACTCAGCCCCAGCCATGTCTAGTCTAACCTTCCATGGAAGGGAGTGTCAGAGAGAAGACACAGCCTGAACGCATAGGGCCAGGTGACATCAAACAACAGAAGGAAAACTGGGCCGAGGAAGCTTCCGCCCCAGACAGACATCCCAGTAAGGGCACTGTATAGGGTTAAACACTATCCCCCAAATTCATGACCTTCCTGGAACTTCAGAATGTGACTTTATCTAGAAACAGGGCCATTGTAGGTGCAATTAGTTAAGATAAAGTCACAGTGCATCAGGCTGGGCCCTTATCCCTGGCGTCCTTATAAGAGGGAAAGAGAGACAGAGGGAAAAGGCCACGTGCAGATGGAGGCAGAGACGGCACCATGCAGCCACAAACCAGGGAACACCAAGTTTGCCAGGACCCCAGAGGCTAGAAGAGGCAAGGAAAGACCCCCTTCTAGGGCCTGTGGAGAAACGGTGGCCACACAACACATCTTGATTTAAATCCTGTGGCCTTCACAACTGTAAGAGAATAAATTGGTGTCACTTGTTAAGGCAGCCACTGGAAACTAATACACATACTCTTCTCAGTCGGGACACTGATGGAGTGTGTTATATTTAAGTTACTAAAGTCTGAAACTCTTAGTCCTAAATATTCCTTGAATTCAGACCCAGACAGGCAGAGAATCCTGGCTAAGAATCCTGTTCTAGCAAAAGAGAGAAGCAAAAGTATCCCCCTCATTTACTGTTACCTTGGGTGGGTTGGTGTATCCCCCTCATTTACTGTCACCTTGGTGGCTTGGTGTATCCCCCTCATTTACTGTCACCTTGGTGGGTTGGTGTATCCCCCTCATTTACTGTTACCTTGGGTGGGTTGGTGTATCCCCCTCATTTACTGTTACCTTGGGTGGGTTGGTGTATCCCCCTCATTTACTGTCACCTTGGTGGGTTGGTGTATCCCCCTCATTTACTGTCACCTTGGTGGGTTGGTGTATCCCCCTCATTTACTGTGACCTTGGTGGGTTGGTGTATCCCCCTCATTTACTGTGACCTTGGTGGGTTGGTGTATCCCCCTCATTTACTGTTACCTTGGTGTATCCCCCTCATTTACTGTTACCTTGGGTGGGTTGGTGTATCCCCCTCATTTACTGTGACCTTGGGGTATCCCCCCTCATTTACTGTTACCTTGGGTGGGTTGGTGTATCCCCCTCATTTACTGTGACCTTGGGGTATC
>CAUYTI010020550.1:0-62822 GCA_963575145.1 Galago senegalensis | reverse complement strand
GAGAAAATGACATGAAGGCTGTGATGACCAGTTTGATGGAAGTATTTCAGAATGCATGTGAAAACCCCATACTGTACCCCAGAAGTGCATTAATGTACATAGTTAACATTCAATTAAAAAATTAAAAAAAAAAAAAAAAAGTCCACTGAACAAAGCTTTGATCAAAATGAGAGTGAACCCCACTTCAGTGCGTCTTCAGATATGAAGAACCCACAACTGGGTGCTGTCTGAGCTGTTTATGGAGACCACGGCAGAGAACAACTGATCACACAGCCTGTTCTGGGAGTGCAGCTGGAAGGCAGTGGGAGGATCTCCTGGACAGGAGCTGGAGGACATACTGGAGAGCAGTGAGACCTACTCTTCATATCCAACATTATATCAGATTCACAGATTACCAGACAAGCTCTTGATGAGATCACGTCTCCTCACAAGGACATAGTGAAGATGGAGACCAGAGTCTATGAGCTGCATGACAAACTCATGGTGGAGACCCAAGGTGAAATGATCAACAATGTAGAAAAAAATGTTCTGAATGCCATAGACTATGGAGAACATGATAAAGGAGAAACTGAAAAGCTGTTAAACATCACAGCAAAGCAAGGAGGATAATGATGTGGATTATTATTCTTGTAATTATATTGTTTGTGATGGTTAGAATTATCCTAGCAACAGCATCGTCATGGCAACCATATCCCAAGAACTGTTTCTCCTTGGACACTGAGACCACAACTGCAACAAAATCAACATCCTGTCGCTCCATGAAGGAATCTGAGACATTGTGGTGTGGCATTAGGTGCTGACTTTTTACTTAATCAATTCAAGGAGAAAGCACAACAGAATATCCTGTCCAGTGAAAACACTGGGAGCAGAATGAATGTGAGAAGTAAACTTAAATGTCCTTGGGTTCTTAAGTCACACACCACAAAACTCTGACAATGTCAAATTGATTTCTATGGCCATGAAATAAGAAATTGTTGAAAACTTCAATTTTTTAAACATTTCAGTGTTAAAAATGTATGTTAAGATTTATTAGGACTATTTTATGAAGCTATTACATTCAACTCTAAGGCCCCCTGCCCTTCTCCTAGCTAATATATGCTAATTATGAAACATGTTATCCATTGTTTGTGTTTACCTCTTTTTTGAAGAAATGATTTTTATCACAGAGCTCTTTTATATCAGTAATTTTAAATGCTTATAAATTGTTTAATATGTTAGTATCTTAATTTAGCAAATTTTGTATATTAAATGTTGCCTAATGAATGAAATAGGAAGCTTTATGATAATAGAACACTTTTGTACAGTTGTTTACAAAATTTGCCATTGCCATAGAAAACATTGGTTGCAAAGCCCACAAAAATCCCCTCAAGTGCCTTCTGTTAATACTGACTAATAAAGTTGAAATGTGCCTAAAAAAAAAAGCCCAACAAAACCATTAGCATAATATCTGACATATGGTGAGTACTCAATATATGTATGTTCTTTGATTGATTAACTAATTGACTTCACATAAATTCAATTTTAGACTTGTTGGTATTTATATTCACATTTCTCAGCAAAAGAATAAAAGGTTGCAAGGACTAAATTCTACATACAAAGTGATAGAAGAAAATAATTCCCACAAAAATGATTTCATAAATAGTAAATATGATATAAATTATACAACTAATTTATATAAATATAAATTCCTCTGAGGGGACAGTCCTTCAGCTGCCTGGAAATTTTTAAGGCTGTTTCTAGGAATGGAAAAAGGAATTGAAAAAAGGAAAAAAAATATTAAGCACTGGGGCCAGATAGACTTGGGGTTCAAACTCCAGATACATATTCTACCTGTCCTTTTTGAGTCTCAACTTTCTCCTTTGAAAACTAGGGAGAAAAAAAGAACTTCTTCTTCAAACACTTATGAGGACAAAATGCTATCAATTAGTTCATATCAAAGGCACAAAAGTGGTACTGTTAGTTCCCTGCCCCACTCCCTGCACGCTTGAGTGTATATGCATTCCCGACTGCCAGAGACCTACTTATCCACCATCATGGAAGGTGGGAGGTTCCCATTCAAAAGTAACTGGTCACACACAGGGGCAATAAAAAGTTCCAGAGATCTCAGAAGAGCCCAGTCTCTCTCTTGAATCCAGACTCTGACCCCTTTCAAAGTGTTGAGTCTAGACCTTCTCTAAGACATTGCACTAAGAGTTCTCAGCCCAGGGTTTGTGAAGTCTTTGGATCTACCAGAAAAAAATGGGTGAAGAAAAGTTGTATTGTTCAGGAGAAATGGCCCACAGATTATGAGCATATATGAGATCCTCAAGGAAATGTTTGAAAACTTAGAATCTTCTCCTGAAGACTCACCCCAAGCAGTCTCCTCAACCACATCCCAGCAGCCGATCTCCTCTCATCTAGCTATGAAAGGAGCTAGAGTCCCCCACTTGACCTACACTCCACATTTTCTTCACAAGGGTAAAAAATAAAGTGTTTAACTTGAAAATATTTTGGCTTTATTTTCTGAAGCTTGAATATCAATTTACATAATTCCATTTTCAGCAAATATAGTAAGTTCTTACAATCCAGTACCCTTTGGTTATCACTTTAGATTTTGCTAAGGCAATTCTTTTGATAGCCTCAAAGTTTTCCTGAAAGCTTTATGCAGTGGAAGTTTGGAAACACAGTCTACAAAAACCTCAATTCTATGAATTAAATACAAATTTTCATGTTTTAAGAATTGTAGTTGTTTCATTAAGAAAATTACTCTAAGAGTTATAAGATAATCTATCCCATTTTTAATTAAAGTATAGTTAACTGGATATTACCACGACCTTCAAAAGCATTCTTCAATGCTTTTGGATTTCATGGATAAAGAGGAGAATTTCTCTTTAATGTGATTGGCATAATGATAATAATGTTAATTATTAACAGTTTTAAATACTCTTCAAAAGACTTTATGGATATCAGCTTACTTAATCCTCATAATAGTTATATGAGATGGTATGCACCAAGATGTTGGGTAAGCAACATGCCCAGAGGTACACAGTTAGTAAGTGGAGAAGCCAGGATTCAATTTAAGAAAGAACAATAATAGCAGCCAGTGAATTCAGAGCAGGTCGCGCCAGGCGTTGGGCTCGATGTTTTTTCCTTCATTATTTCATTTAATCCTGACTATAAGTATTACATAGATATTAATTTTAACCCACTTTGCAATGAACAAAGAAGCCCAGAGATGTAAAATAATTTGCCCAAGACCACACAGCCAGTAAGGGGCAGAACTAAGACTCAGTGCAGGTCTGTGGGCTCCACAGACTATGTTCTTACTAACAATGTTATAAAGAAAGCCCAGGAAGTTGAAACTTGCACAGGTGAATCAGAGAGGATGCTGCCAAAAAAAAAAAAAAAAATTATACATAAATACAACATAGAAAAGCTGTGAGCTATCAGGCAAAGCAGTAGGAAGGTCCAATAAGAGAATAAACAGTTTTCAATCCATGATTTTCTGTTCTTTTCTATAATGGATAACTGAAAAGGTGATGGCATTACATTCTCCAGCTTGCACCCTGGTAGTGGGTCCCCACCCCTCCTGTGCATTCTTCCCACCACAGCAGCTTCTTCTAGCTGCCTCTCTCCAAGAGAATTCAGAGAGAGCAGTTGGAGTAATCCAATGGGCTGTGCCCATATTTCCTGTCCATGAGCTGTGGGAATCAGAGGCAGTGAGAAATCACAGACACGCCCTCCCAGCTCCTGCACAGCAGCCGGCCTCCTCCCCGCTGCCCCCTCCACTGCAGAATCCCCTGAGGTCTTCCCCCTGGAGACTGTTGTTAATCTGGTCTCTTGGCCCTGAGGGATGAGAATCTGGGCCAAAGTATGTAACAACAAAATAGCAGAAGTCAGCAATACAAGCAATAAAAATGCATTTTAAAGACTCTGTGCCTTTACAAAACTGTTTCACATATGTACTGTCTCATTTGGACACTTCCTATGGGAATTATTAGGAACTGAAACTGGTTCAAAGTATTATTTGATACTCAGAGTTTTTGTATTTATCTCTGACTTCATTATTTTTATATGATATAATTCCTTAATGGTTTTAAATTTATATTTGAATTTTTTCTGTTTATTTCACAACAGATTAATACTTTCTCAAAATATATTCAATTCTACCAGGATTTTTCAAAAGATGTAATGGGGCCAGGTGTGGTGGCTCACACCTGCAATCCTACCACTCTGGGAAGCTGAGGCGCGTGGATCATTTAAGCTCATGAGTTTGAGACCAGCCTGAGCAAGAGTGAGACCCCATCTCTAAAAAATAGGCAGGCGTTGTGGTGGGTGCTTGTAGTCCCAGCTACTTAGGAGGCTGATGCAAGAGGAACACTTGAACCCTGGAGTTTGAGGTTGCTGTGAACTGTGATTCCATGACAGTCGGGGAGGGGGGGGAGAAAATGAGACTGTGTCTCACACACACAAAAAGTTGAAATGGTTCTCATCTTATCACAAATATTGGTAGCTTTGTCCTTAATTTAGATGGAACATCACAGGCTTGGTAGATACATCTGTTTATGTGTGTGTGTATATTTTATATATGGCCTAAATATATTATATATCACTAAATATATATATATGGGCTAAATATTTGTGTCCTCCCAAAACTTATCTGGTAAAGCCCTAACCCCAATATGATGTTATTTGAAGGTGAGGACTTTAGAGGTAATTAGATATAGATGAGATTACAAGTGTGGGGCCCACATCACTGGATTAGTGCCTTGATAAGAGACCTCAGGTAGCTTGCTCCTTCTCTCCTCAAAGAAATTTGCACAAGGTAGAGGTTATGTGAGCACACAGTGGGATGGTGTCCTTCAACAAGCCAAGAAGAGGGCTTTCCCCAGAGCCCAAGCATGCTGGTACCCTGATGAGGGACTTCCAGCCTCCAGAAGTAAAAGAAAAGAAATCCCTGTTGCATAAGCCACCTAGTCTATGGTATTTTGTTATGTCAGCCCGTCCTAAGACAAAATAATATATATGGACATACAGTATACTACATTTTATAGAGAGAAGTAATATTGAGATATGCTGAAATATATTTATATGCATATATATACCATGTTTCCAAAGGCTCAGAGCCAAGGAGTCGTCATCACTATGTGCAGAGGTGTTGTCCTAATAAAGCAAGACACTGCCCTAGTAATCTATGTTCAAACAAAAGAGATGGGTAGAAACATCCTGGCTCCTCCCTTTCTCTTTTCCTTCAATCACCCTCTGGCATTTCCATCGCACAAACCTAGGTAGTAACTGATTAGCAATGGAGCTTGGAAAATATAATCTTTTTTTTTCTTTTTTAGAGACAGAGTCTCACTTTGTCACCCTTGGTAGAGTGCCATGGCATCAGAGGTCACAGCAACCTCCAGCTCTTGGCCTTAGGCAATTCTCCTGCTTCAGCCTCCCCAGTAACTGGGACCACAGGTGCCTGCCACAATGCCTGGCTATTTTTTGTTTCAGTTTGTCCAGGGCTGGGTTTGAACCTGCCACCCTCAGTACATGGGGCCAGCGGCCTACTCACTGAACCACAGGCGCTGCCCAAAAATATAATCTTCAAGGGTCAACCCCTTATGCTACAAAGTGGAGCAGAGCAAAAGAGCAAAAACAATTGGATCTGAAAGCAAGGGATCAAATAACTATTCCTTGAGTTTGAGAGGAAAAAATTATAGATTAAGGATCAATCTGAAAATATTTGACAGGTGACTGCCAAGGCAAACCCTAAAGAAATGTGGTTCCCAATTTTAATCATTGAAGAATCACTTATTAAGGACCTTATAGGCACCAAATATGATCAGTGAGGAATGTAAGGTCCTAGATGGTAGGGAGCACCTTCTGTTTTCTTATCAAAATTAAAGAAACAAAAAAAAATTTTTAACAAAAATTAAATTCAAGTGATGTAAATGTAGGATCTTGAAACTGGGTAGAAAGAGCCAGTGGCATCTAAGATGAGAAGAAGACCATCTTAGCATACACAAAAGGACTTCAGGGTTTATACCACAGTAAATTCTATGGGTCAACAAGATGAAGTGACTCTCAGAAACAGCTGATTAAATCTTGGCAGCATTAGTTGAAGCCAAGTGTTAAAGTATGATGGTAGATGGCATTTCTATCCTAAAGCTTGCTGGTGGGATTAACAAATGCTTTTTGAACTTCCAGCAATCACTCTATAAAGCATACAAATATATTAAATTATATACAGGAGAAAGATGAAATGGCAAATCACTCAAAACCACGTCCTCTGAGCAACAAGTGAAAAACTGGGTGTAACCTGGAGACTAAAAGAGCAGGAAGATAAACAAACACATGCTTCAAATAATTTGAGGACATGCAAGGTGTCAACCGTTGCTCCTCCACTGGCTCCACTTGAAGAGACACGGCCTCTCCCTCAGTCCTAACTCCAGACACCCAGCAGCAGCCAGGCCCAGCCAAGGCAACAGCATTCCAGGGGCAGGTCACTGAACCTGTCACTGAGGGGATGCCAGCACCTATGTCAGAACCAGGAGTAAAAAGGTGAGCTGGACCTCACTCTCCCTAATGGAACATTTGGATCAGAAACCACAGAATGACTAAACCAGTTAGTAACAGAGACAAAAGCTAAAGGTAAGCCAGCAGACAGAGTTGGATCCCGGCACACATAGAGAAGACCATGTTTAAACTAAAATGATGAAGGAGGAAAAACTCTTTGTAAGCCAAGAGAACATTCAGAAGCAGAGAGAAGAAAATGGAGCAACCTTCAGGGGCTTTCAAGCTGCTGAGAGGAAAGGAGGTAGAATAATGAGAGAGCGAGCGAGAGAGAATGAGGTCCCGAGCAGCCAGCTCTGTTCCTGCTCACTCTTCTCTTCTGGTTCCATTCCATGTAGATGCTCATCATAATCCCCCTTTTTCTTAAGGTAACATTTGTGATTTCTCCTCTTGCAAAATAAATAAATAAATAAATACTAAAACAAACTCTTCTTAGAAAAATGAACTAAACCAGTTTTATGTAGTTTTTTTTGTTTGGGGGCGGTTTTTTGAGGGCTGCCCCAGGACACAGAGCTCCGTCTGCCATGGAGGTGGCCCAAGCACCAGCCACCAGTTCCATAACAGGGATTCAAGTCCAGAAAATGGTGTCAAGATTGAACAGCCTTCAAGGCCTTTTCAGCCCTGAGAATGCAAACTCTGACCCCAGGTAGAAATTCTGTATCTTTAGGTAATTAGAGGTGCTTTCCATAATCTAAAAAATCAAAGTGTTCGAATCTTGCCTCTCTTTCTTATTAGAATGCTTTTCAGTCCATGCTAAGCTGCTTTTCTTTCAAATAGGAGATGACAAGCCTAACTGCAATTTTAAGTTCAGTTAGGAAAAAAAAAAAAAAAACGTTTTAAGTGTTTTTGGTTATGAGAGAAGATTTTGGCATTGATTTTTTTCCATTAACTTTTAAATCCACGTGTATTTTTTAGTAAATTTAGTTCATATGATTTTTATTTATTTACACTTAGCTCCCTAAAATGTGTGGTTAGCAATTTGATGACTAAGCACCTTCTAATTAGCCTGTCTCAGATCCAGAAAGTCATGTGCTGCCAACACAACCAGAGTGAAATTTAGCTGACACAACTTTGGATACAAATTGAAGAAGCCATAAAATTTAAGACCATTCCAAACTTAGTGATAAAAGTTTTCTTGTTCCCCAAAAGTTACAGACAAAACAAGTTCCAACTCTGAAGTACTTTACAAATTTTCCTGCAAACATGTGTTGAGCAGATCAACGGCAGTGGGTCAGCTGCCTTCCATGTTGTTCCGTTTCCACGACTATCGGGACTTGTTATTGATCATGGAGGGTGCTGCTTCCCAAGAGGTCATGTCTGCACCCCTAGAAGAGTCCTGGGGCCCAGTCAGGAAAGCCATCAAGCTGGCCATTTTCCAGAATGTAAACCACACCACTTAGAGCAGTGGATACGGTAGATAGCGTGTTGATAGCATGTTTCTCCTTCACAGGATAAGATGATGTTAAGTGTGGTAGGAAATTTGAAATCATCTTGCTCAATCCTTCATACCACTAATGTATTGGGGGGGGGGGGTTGTTTGTTTTGTTTTGTTAGACAGAATCTCACTATGTCACCCTGGGTAGAATGCTGTGGTGTCACAGCTCACAGCAACCTCAAACTTTTGGGCTTAAGAAATTCTCTTGCCTCAGCCTCCCAAGCAGCTGGGACTACTGGTGGCTGCCACAATGCCTGGCTATGTTTTTGTTGTTGTCATTGTTTTGCAGGACTGGGCTGGGTTGGAACCCACCAGCCCTGGTGCATGTGGCCAGTGCCCTAACCGCTGAGCTATGGGCGCTGAGCCTACTAATGTGTTTTAAAAGGTAGTTTTGACATTCTATGTACATAGCCTTTAAAATTATGATGACATTGGTCCAGGTACAAATTTGAGTATAAACCTTAAGGCACATATGGAAAAGAGGGAACATTTTCTAGGGAAATCTATGGGTTCTTATTTGTGAGTTTCTGCTCTTGCAAAGAAATTATAAATAAATAACTGAAAACTAAAATTATTTGGAGAAAAAAATGAATTAAACTAGTTTTATATAGTCTTGAGGGATAAACACCTAGGATTTCCTTAAATGTATTATAAAGAGTGATAGCAGTATCAGAGTACATAAAATATATTTTTTATATACAATTTTATTGATACAAATTTTAAACATTTTCTATATATACATATGCCAATTTTCTGTGAGCCAATGTTGCATAAGTCATATGTTTAAAATAAATACTAAAAATATGACTTACAAAACTGTTTATGTATTAAATTTCTGCATAAGCATACTTTTTTAAATTTAAAGATATTTACCTATCCAGGGTCCATGTATTCAGCAATGGTTGGAAAAAAAAATAAATCCTTAACCAGAAGTTCTTTCTTTAATGTGTTCCCTGGTTAAAGGTTTGGACCACCACCTTTGTGTTACCTTGGGCACCTAACAAGTTAGGTACACAGGCCTAAGGTAGCTCACCTATTGGTCTTTTCTCCCACAAGTCTCTGATTATCTTACTCTATTTACAAGCTCTAGTCTTTAGTCATTGGGTTTCTACTAATTACTTAGCTGGAAGATGGCCTGTCAGGCTTGGACTAGTATTCTGACTCCTTACTCCCTCAAAAATCTATCTCTTTATGTTACTCATAATCCCTCTAAGACATCTGGTTTTCTGGTTTGTCTTCATCATATATATAATAGAGGTGAAGTACAAATGTCAAAAGAGTGAGTGATTCTTAACACTTTGTTTTTCCTATCTGTGATTCATTAATAAATATGCATTTTCTATTTAAAATCTCATTCTGTAGAAAATTCCTCATTCTCCCCAAACCACTGGTGCTTTCTCTTCATCTACCCAAACTATACCCCATAATTCAAGATCTTACTCAAGCCTTGTCTGTTATGGAAACCTCTCTCCTAATCCTCCAGCCATCTGGGATCTACTCAAACTCTAAACCGCTGTTGTGTATATTCTCTACCACCATCTCTAAGCCCACAGTGTGTACAAGCTCAGATTTACTCAAATTGATCTTAGCTTCCTGACTAAGGTAGAGACTACCAAGAGGAGAGAATTAGGGCTTTATGCCATTTTCCTATTCTCACAGTAACCAGTAGACTGCAAAACCCAAAGTAGATGTTAAACACACCTCAGTTAATATATTGATAAATATTACATTTTATTTCTACTTCACAAAAAGTTATCCATATCATTTATAAAAAGTCACAAACCTTGCAACAAAAATCACCTCTTCTAATAAGAAATAATTTTAGCTAACAAGCATTTAAACGCTGATCCCCACCTTCCAGAAGCTCACATTCTAATAAGAACAAGGCACATCAGTAAATTAAGATGCAAATATAAAAAGTGCTTCCCAAAAAGACCAGGTCTACCACATCAAAGTCCAGAGAGTAAGGGACAACCCACAGAGGTATTCTAATTATGCAATCTAATGATTAACATCCCATACAACTTGCAGGATACAAATTCTAAACCAGTTTTTTTTTTTCATTTGTCTTTACTGTATAAAATCAGAGTGCTTTAAACTAATAAGATTCATAATTTATATTAAGGTTCACAATATAATTGAGGTTCACAATTATTGCCTATTGCAAAATAGGCAATAAAGGCAAGCAACAATTTAGAAAATAAAGAAACTAATGAAAATTATATTTGGGGAATGTAAATTTGGAAAATTGTACCATGTGAAATCATATTAATGAAAGCGTACTTAGCCTTTTTTCAAAATAAAAGCCACACTCACCTGAAGCATCTGTCTACTTCAATCATGTTATTTACTGTGGTTTTGCTTTTTCATGCAGTGAAATTCCTTGTGCATATGCCTGGGGACTGGCATAGATTCAGTTGGCTTTCATCCAGACCTATCTTTTGGTAAAAATTAGTGTAAGATGAAAACACTGTCTTTACTTATTTTGCAATCTTAATGTTACATGATAATGTCAAGATCTCACTGCAGATCAGTGTACACATCAAATGTGTGTCTTAAAACTCTTTGAACTTATTGTGAATGCTCCTTTTTACATCTGCCTCTCATTTTTCAGGATTTCATTATCCTTGTTATATTTGTATAAAAATATGATAATTAGATTTCATTTTCTTCTAGAAGCAAGTGGAGTGGAGTTTTGATATAACTTTCTTTGAAATAAATTCATCTGATAGGTAGTGGCTGGCAGTAGTAAAAATAAGTAAGACTTACATATCTGGGAAAGAAATTTAAAATAGTAACTTCAATAAAGAGCAGCCCAAGGAGGACGTAGAATCAAGTATGAGATCTATAGAAGAAACAAGAAAAGGTATATAATCTTCTTTTTAGTTTTCTAAATTACAGTTGATAGTTGAAATGAAAATTATTATCATGATCTCTGATGTGGTTCTAAATGTACATAGAAGGAATACTTAAGACAATTTTAAATTGAGAAGGAAAGAATTTAAAACCCATACAATTTTTATATTCCACCGAATTGATAAAATTATAAAATTAGTGGACTATGAGAAGTTATGTATATATAATGTAATACCAAAAGCCACTACTAACAAAACTACACAGAGCTATACTCACAAACACTACAGGCTCGGCGCCTGTGGCTCAAGTGGCTAAGATGCCAGCCATGTACACCCAAGGTGACAGATTCAAATCCAGCCCGGGCCCACCAAACAACAATGATGGCCGCAACCAGAAAATAGCCAGACATTGTGGCGGGCACCTGTGGTCCCAGCTACTCCGGAGGCTGAGGCAGGAGACTCTCTTGAGCCCAGGAGTTGGAGGTTGCTGTGAGCTGTGATGAGCTGTGATGCCATGGCACGTTACCCAGGGGGACAGCTGGAGGCTCCTGTCTCAAAAAAAAAAAAAAAAACCACTACAGATAAATAAAAATGGAATTCACAAAAATATTCAAGTAATCCACATAACTATTTTAAAAATTGAGTGAAATAAAAAACAGAGAGACCAAATAAAGCAAAAAATAAAATAGGCTTAAGTTATAACATATCAATAATTGCATTAAATGTAAATTGTCTCAATACACCAATTAAAAGAAAGATTGGCGGAGTGGATTATAGAACACAATCAAAAGAATAGACTAGTGACCAATAAGCATATGAAAAAATGCTCAACATCTGTAATCCTCAGGAAAATGGAAATCAAAACCACAATAAGATAGCACCTAACTCCAGTGAGAATAGCTCTTATCAAAAAGTCCCAAAACAATAGATGTTGGCAAGGATATGAAGAAAAAGGAACACTTACACATTGTTGGTGGGACTGAAGTTAGTACAACCTCCATGGAAAATAGTATGGGTATACTTTAAAGAGCTAAAAGTAGACCTAACATTTGATTATTGCTGGCAATCCCACTATTGGGTATTTACCCAAAGGGAAAAAAGACATTCTATCAGTAAGACATTTGCACTTGAATGTTTATAGAAGCATAATTTACTATTGCAAAGATGTAGAAACAACCAAAGTTCCCACCAATATGTGAGTGGATTTATAAAATGTGGTATGTATATACCATGAAGTACTTCTTAGCCATCAAAAAAAAAAAAAAATGGTGATCAAGTATCTTTTGTAAAAACCTGGGTGGATCTGGAGAACATTCTTCTGAATGAATTATCCCAATAATGGAAAAACATATTGCACATGTACTCAATATCAAATTGGAACTAATTGATCGACATCTATGTGCACATATGGAAGTCAATACTTATCAGAAATTAAGCAGCTACTGGGTAGGGGGTGAGTAAATTCATAATTCTTGAATACAATGCACACATTCTGGATGAAGGGTACACCTTTATATTTGACTTAAAGTATATAAAAACAAACTATGTTACTAAAATGTTTGTACACCCATACTGTTCTGAAATAAAAAAATAAAAACATGACCAAATAGTAAGTTGTCTACAAAACCTCACTGTGACTATAACAATGTAGGTAAGTTGAAAATAAGGATGGAAAAAAGATACAGCACATCAATATTAATCAAAATAAAGTAGAAATGACTACTTAATATTGATTAAAGTAGACTTCAGGTCAAAGAAAATTACCAAAGACAATGAAGGACATTATGTAATGTAAAAGGGATCAATCCTCCCAAAAGATCCTACAATCCTAAATGAGTATGTACCAAACACCAAAAGTACAAAATGTGTGAAGCAAAACTGGTAGAACTAAAACAAGAACTAGAAAAATACACACATATAGTTGGATACTTCAACACTCCTTGGAAAAATTGATAGAAAAAGACAGAAAATCAACAAGAGTATAGAAAAACTCAACAACATCATCAACCATAAGAATTTATTGATTTGTTAAACACTTCACTCAATAATGGCTGAACACACATTCTTTTCAAGTGCCTGTGGATTATAATCCAAAGTAGATCATACTCCAGGCTATAAACAGACTTCGATAAATTGGATAAAATTAGAGTGTGTTTTCACATCATAATAAACTCAAAGTAGAAATCAATATCAAAGTGGATAACAGGAAAATCTTTAAGCACTTTGAAACTAAACAACACACTTTCTATTAATCCCTGGATCAAAAAGGAAGTCAAAAAATACACTAAACTGAAAGACAATGAAAATACAACATATCAAAATTTGTAAGTGAAGCCAAAGCTGTGCTAAGAGGGAAATTCATAGCATAAAATTGGTGCATTAGAAAAGAGTAAGTCTCAAACAATAATCTAAGCTATCAATTCAAGAACCTAGAAAAGAAGAGAGAAATAAATATGAATGAGACAGAAAGGAAGAAATCCTAAAACTAAGAACAAAAGAATGAGAATGTAAAGCAGAAAGATATTTAAGAACAAAAGAATGAAAATGTAAAGCAGAAAGATATTTAAGAATGTAAAGCAGAAAGATATTTAAGAAAAGAGAGCTATTTCTTATAAAAATTCAATTGAATTGATAACCCTTAAGTAATGTTGACAAAAAAAAAAGAAGATGCAAATTATTATTAGGAATGACACAGAAAATACCATTACAAACTCTGGAAACTTTGAAAGGATAAAGAAATACTACAAATGATGATTCTACACACATAAATAGGATAACTTAGATAAAGTAGTACAATTCCTCAAAAAACACAAACTGCTACAACTTATCCAATATGAAAGAGATAATTTGAATAGTCATAACTATTAAAGAAATTAAATTTGTAATTTAAAAACTGCCTCCCTAACCAGTTCTTTTAGCCCTATGGTTTCATTAGAGATTTCTACCAAATTTCTGGAAGAATTTATAGACAGGTGATGTCAGCAAGAGAGTGGAGCAAGAAGACTTGGATCTTCCTTCCATGATGAACACACTAATTCAGCAACTATTCCTGGACAAAGTCCTTTTGTGAGAAATACAGAAACTAATTGAAAGGCTCCTGCACCCTAGACAACCATGAAACAGACCCAATGAGTAGGGAATTTTAGGTACCCTGTTGCCAAAATCCTTATTTCTAACACAGTATTTTAAAATTGGTAATTGACCCAGAAGCTCACTGCTTCTCTGAGGGGAGTGAAAGAGTTAGTTCTCATGCTCAGTGCCCCAACTTCTACAGGGACTCCGCAGAGGACTGGATTCTGTTTTGTTTTGCCTGTCTCACATCACTGAAAGGTTCAGCATAATCTTGCTGCAAGGGGTAAAAGAGAGACTACAAAAGCTTAGGCTAGTAGTCACCACCACCCTTCCCCCCAGCTCAGCACAGAGCAAGTAGACCAAAAAAAAAAAAAAAATCAAAACAAAAACCACAGCCACCAGATCAGTTTCTCTATGGGGAGAGAAACAATTGGTTTGTGTATCTAATGCCCCAACTTTTCCAGAGGATGCCCCCCAAAATTGGCTTCTGCCTCACCTGATTCAATGACTGATAGGACCTGGCATACCTTAAATACCAAGGCACAGCAAAAAACATAATAATTTGGACCAACATGAAGATTTGCAAGTCCCACACAATCTCTGACCATATTTACCTGAGGGCATCATCTCCTGTACAAGGCCAGTTCATGAGCACTGAGAGAGAAGGCTGCTTTGTCTAACACACAAACACCACCCTACAGACTTAAGGCAAGGAAGATGAAGAAATAGGCAAATATGCTCCAAATTCCTCACAAGGAATTCAAAATTACCAGCATAAAGATGCATACTAAAGTCAGAAAAATGAAATCATGCATGAACAAAGTAAGAATTGCAAAAAAAAAAAAAAAAAGATAGAAAATATTAACAAGTGTAAACAGAATCAAGGAGCTGAGGAATATAATAACTGAAAAAAAAAATTTCCAATGGAGTTCAACAGCATACTAAACTAAGCAGAAGAGATCATCAGTGAACTCAAATACAGATAACTGGATATTATTTAATCAAAGAAACTATAAAAATAAAAAATGAAAAAGTGATGGCCTCTTAAGGGAATTACGGAACACCATGGAGCAGACCAAAGCACACATTATGGTAAAAAAAAAAAAAAAAAGAAAGAAAGAAAAGAAAGCATCAGAAAACTTATTAAAAGAAATAATGGATGGAAACCACCCTAAATCAGCAGAAGAAAAGGTATAAACTATAAATAGAAGGAAAATATCTCAACATAATAAAGATCATATTTGAAATCCCACAGCTGATATCATACTCAATGGAGAAAAACTGACAACTTTTCTTCTCAGACGAGGAATGCTACAAGGATGCCCATTCTCACACTTCTAGTCAAGACAGTACTAAGATGTCCTGGCAGAGTAATTAGGTAAGAAAAATAAACAAAAGTAATCCAAATCAGAAAGGAAGGAGTAAAATTGTCCTGCTTTGCAAATGATATTACCTTATACAGAGAAAACCCTAAAGATTTAATTTGAAAATAGTTTGAACTCATAAAAAAAAATTAGTAAAGTTGCAGGATACACTAATCATCAGAGAAATGTAAATCAAAACTAAAATGAGATATCACATAACACCTATCATAATGGTTAGTACCAAAAAATAAAAAGCTAACAAGGGTTAGAGAGGATGTGGAGAAAGTGAAACCTCACAGACTCATACTGTTGGTGTGGATGAAAAATGGTGCAGCCACTATGGAAAACAGGGTGGAGATTCTTAATAAAAACTAAACATAGAACTAACATATAATCCAGCAATCCCGCTTCTCAATATTTATCCAAATGAATGAAAATGAAGAACTGGAAGAGATGTCAGCACTCCCATGCTCACTGCAGCACACTATTTGCAATAGCAAAGAGGTAGAAACAAGCTAAATGACCATGAAGAGATGAATGGGTAAAGAAAGTGTGTCACATACATGCAATGGAATATTATTCAGCTTTAGAAAAAGATGAAAATTCTGTCATCTGTGACCACATGAATGAACATAGGGAATAATATGATAAGCAAAATAAGCCAGCAGCAGAAAGATGATTCCTATGTGATACCAGGAGAGTAACCATCTAAAATTTAAAATAATCAAATTCACAGAATTGAAGAGTGGCATGGTGGTTGCCAGGGGGTAGAGGGAGGAGAAAATGTGGAGTTGCTAATCAACAGGCATAAAGTTTTCATTAAGATAGATGAACAAGCTCTAGAGATGTGCTATACAACATTGTTCAATACTGTATTATAAGTAGGAAAATTTCATGTCAAGTGTTGTTACTGCAATAAAATACAAATTGTTTTAAATAAAAAATATTCTAAAAGCTTCTACAATAAGACTGGGGGGGGGAGAAGAATTAACTCCAATTCTACACAGTCTCTCTTAGAAACTAACAGAGAACTGAATACTTCTTGATTCCTTATATGAAGTATTACTGTGACACCCAAGACAGACAAAGACAACATAAAACAAAAAAAAACTATGGACCAATATCCTTCATGATTACAGACGTTAAATTATTCGCAAAATATTAGTAATTAGAATTTGGCAGTGTAGAAAAAGAATTATTATACACCATGACCAAGTGAGGTTTATTCTGGAGAAGCAAGAGAAGTCCAAATTTGGCAAAATTTTACACCTATTTGTAATTGAAAACCATCAGAAAACAGAGATCTAGGAGAACTTCCTCAACTTGATAAAGAATATCTACAAAAAAACATGCAACAAACATAATAGACGGTAAAAGACTGAGGTTAATACTGGCAACAAGGTAAGCGCGTCATCTTTCACCACTTTACACAGCATAGTCCTGGGAATTCTACTCAGTGCATTAAAGCAGAAAAGAAAAGAAAAAGCTTTATAGATTTTAAAGGAAGAAATTAAAATGCTCTTATTTGCAGATAATATAATTGTCCATACTATATATAAACAATCACAAGGAATCTTAAAAAAACTTCTAAAAGTAATAAATGAGTTCAGCAAGGTTCAGGAATACAAAATAAACATAGAAAAATCAGTTGATATGTATATATAAAGTATACAAGCATATATTTTTATGTGCTAGCAATGAACATGTGAACACTGCAATTAGAAATAAAATACTGTTTACAGTTGCTCAGAAAAATGAACAAAAATGTACAAGATTTATATGCTGACAATGACTCAACACTAATCAAAAAAACACCTAAATAAATGGAGAGAAATTCCATAAGGATGGATTGAAAAACCAACATAAAAAACACATCAATTCTCTCCAAATTTGTTACTATCAAACTTCCAGCAAGATTTTTTTGTAGATGTAGACAAAATCATACTAAAACGTTTGCAGAAAGCAAAAGAAAATAGAATAGCTAGGATAATCTTTATAAAGAACAATAAAGTGGGAGACATTATTCTGCCCAATACTAAGTTTTTCCATATAGCTACAGTAATCAAGATGATGCGGTGTCAATGGAGAGATAAACATAGATTAGTGAAACAAAATGAAGAACTCAGAAATAGCCTACGTGTAAATACTCAGCTGACTTTTGGTGAAGGTTCAAAACATATTCAGTGAAGAAAAGATAGACTTGTCAATTGGTGCTAGACATTCATAAGCCAAAAGAAAGAAAAAACTGTGACATAAATCTTATTATTCTTATACAAAAATTAATACAAAATGTATAACAGGCTTATATGTAAAACCTCTTGCCATAAAACTTTTAGCAAAAGACACAGAAGAAAATATTTGAGACCTATGGCTTACTAGAGAGTTCTCAGACTTGATACCAAAAGTTTGTAATCCGTAAAAGGAAACCTTGAAAAACCAGACTTCATGAACATTTAAAACTTTTACTGTGCAAGAGATCCTATTAAGATAAATACAAGGAAGCTACAGAATGAGAAAAAAAATATTTGAAAACAACATAGCCAACAAAGGAATCATGTTAGAATATACATATATAAAACTCTCAAAACTTTCAAATAAACAATCTAGTTAGGAATAAAAGGCATTAAAAATCATTTCACCAAGGATAATATGGAAATGGCAGATAAAAGCATGAAAAAATGTTCAACCTCTCTAGCTATTTTATAAACGTACATCAAAACTACAATGACATGCCATTACACACCTATCAGAATAGGTAAAAGAGTTTTTTAACTAGAGAAAATACCAGATTCTGGAAAGGATGCAGAGAAACTGGATCACTCATATACTGTTGGTGAAAGTATACCAACAGTATACTGTAGTAACTAAAATACTACATTCTAGAAAACAGTTTAGAAACTTTTTTAAAAACATGAAACTTCCATAAAATCCAGCAATTGTAGTCTCAGGAAATTATTTCACAAAAAGGAAGACTTATGTTCACACAAAACTCTATATGTGACTATATGGCTTATTATATCCTTATTCACAACAGCCAAAAAAACTGGAAACAACTCAGATGTCTTTCAATGAGCATATGTTTAAACAACCTACAGTATGTCCTACCATGGAATACTATTCAACAATTAAAAAGTAGCAATCTATTGATACCAGAAACAACTTGAAAGACTCACCAGGAAACTATACTTAGTAGGGGGAAAAATGACAATCCAAGAAGGTCATCTACTGCATGATTCTTATTTGTGTAATGATTTTGAAATGCTTAAATTATATAAATGGAGAATAGGCTAGTGGTTATCAGAGTTAAGAAGAGAAACGAAGCAGTTGAAGTAGCTGCAGAAGGGCAACATGGAGAATCTTCCTAATGGTGAAAATGCTCTATATCTTGACTACTATAGTCCTACCTCCCATCCTGGAAGGATATTTTCCAAGATACCTATTGAATGCTTGAAACTGTGGATAGTAATCTACAATTATTCCAAAATTAAAAATTTAATTTTTAAAAATAGCCCAACATAATGGTTGGCATCTTTTCTAAAAAATAAAATACCAAGAGAAAATGAAAATCATAAAGAAGAGCTGTGCCCAGCACCATTCTGAAAGTCCAGACTTCCCCTACCCTCTTCCCCCAGGGTCTGAATCATGCTACTTCTGGGACAAGGAGAAAGAAGGGCCTGGGCCCATTGTGCACCTCATGGACAGATACCATGGCCACTGCTGAGGGACAAGGGTGCATCCAAACTGCATGTCCCATTGCTATCTACCTGTCTACCTCCACTACTCTACCTGGTGGTAGGCCTGCAGCAGAGCCACCCTGCCTCTCCCTGAGCATGGTAACTTCAGCCTGGCACCGTTCTGGGGGCCCAGCCCCTAGAGGTCTGCATTTTGTTCTGGGGCCACCACCACTGCTGCTGCCATAGGCCAGGGAAGGACCAGGAAGGCCAAACCCTTTTGCACACCCCAAAGACAAATTTCATAACCACTGTTGCAGGACTCAGGCATGAGTAGACCATGTGCTCACAGTTGCCTACCTCCACTGCTCCCATTGAGAGGAGCCTCCCTCTCAGTGGCAGTATAGCCACTCTGCCCCCACCTGAGCATTCTTGCAGCAGTCAGGGAAATTGCTTTCCCTTCTCTTTTACAGCTACTGCCTTAACCCAGGGAGCCTGAGCACAACTTTTCTAGCCCAGTCCTGGTTTAGTCCTCTCAGGATTCAACCATGCCTTCTAGGGGCTTGGAGATTGAAGATTGTCAAACCTAGTCTACTACCACTGGCACCTGAATACTCCTCCCCATGACTGAGGTCAGGCCAACTCAACTTGCAGGCAACACCACAGCTGATATCCACATATGCACACTGAAAGTGGGGGCTTCCTCTCCCTTTCTACACAGAACAGTAGCATTATTGCAGAAGAAAACAGGAAAGCTACAAAATTTTCTGGTTTAGGCTGAAGGAAAAAACTCAACCTCAAAATCATTTTGGCAGAGAGTCAGGAGAAAAGTATTTTCTGTACTCTCAGGAACACTATAACCTATAGATAGACAATAGTGTCTAAGTGAACTGAAAGTCAAGTGCCCTGGGAAAGGAATGTAATTGTGAATCAGATGTGATTTCTGCCAGTCTATGATGTGAAGCTGGTGTAGCCCCTCGTCCCTGGAGACCTCAGTGCAATTCGCCAAAAGCTCCCCACCACTCATATCAGGACTGAAGTCTATGTTCATCATTTGGAGTACCTATGAGGCAAGCTTGGTGGGCCACCAATAGATTAGCTATACAAAAGATGCTCAAAGAAGTGTAAACATGGAAAGAAAAGGATGATGTTCACCATCGTAAAATCACACAAAAGTATAAAACTCATGGATCTTATAAAGCAGGGGTCCTCAAACATTTTATACAGGGGGCCAGTTCACTATCCCTCAGACAGTTGGACTGCTGGATTGCGGGCCCCAGGGCAAGTCGGCTGCTAAGCAGGACAGGCAGCAGCAGCAAAAATACCCAGCAGGCTGGAAAAATGTCCTAGGCAGGCTGCATGTGGCCTGCAGGCCATAGTTTTAAGATACCTGCTATAAAACAATGACACAGTTAAGACTACAAAGCAACCAGGTAACAATTAACATTGTGGTAGGAAAAAAATTTCACATACCAATATTAACCTTGAATGCAAATGAACTAAATGCTCCACTTAAAAGATATAGACTGGCAGAATGGAGTTAAAATAAAAATCCAACCATATGCTGCTTACAAAAAACCCACCTAACAGGAAAAGATATTTACATACTCAGACTAAAGAGGTGGAAAAAGATATTCCTTGCAAATGGAAACTGAAGGAAAGCATGAAATAGCTATACTTGTATTAGATAAAATAGACTTTAAATCAAGAAAGAAAAAATAGCTATACTTATATCAGATAAAATAGACTTTAAGTCAACAATAGTAAAAAAAGAAAGAAAGAAAAAGACAAGGAAGGTCATTATATAATGATAAAGGGATCAGTTGAAAAGGAAGAAGCAACAATCCTAAATATATAAGATGCATCTAACACTAGAGCACCCAGATTTATAAAACAAATACTGCTAGATTTAAGAAAACAGATACACAATAACATAATAATAGTGGGGGACTTTAACACTCCAGTGACAGCATTCAACAGATCATGAGGGCAGATCAATGAACAATCTTTGGGCTTACACTGGACTCTAGACCAAATGGACCTAATAGGCATTTACAAAACATTCTATCCTTCAGCCATAGAATTTAAATTTTCTCACCTGTACATAGAATAGTCTCCAAAATAGACTATAACCTTGATCTCAAAGCAAGTCTCGTACATTTTTTAAAAATCAAAATTACATCAAATATCATCTTAGACCACAGTGGGATAAAACTAGAAATCAATATCAAGAATTCTCAAAACCTTACAAATATATGGAAATTATATAGCCTTTTCCTGAAGAATCTTGAGTAACTGGTAAAATTAAAGCAGAAATTCAAAAACTTTTGGAAAAAAGTGAAAACAGAGACATAATATACAAAACCTCTGGGATATAGTAAAAACAGTTTTAAGAGAGATGTTTATAGCATTTCATGCCGACAACAAAGATTTCAGAGAAACAAAGATTTCAGATGAACAGCTTAACATCACACCTCAAGGAACCAGAAAAACAACAACTAACCAAACCCAAGCCAGCAAAATAAAAGAAATAACAAAGATTAGAGCAGAAGTAAATGGTATTAAGATCAAAAAAAGAAAAAAACCCACAAAGAATTAGCAGAATATAAAGTTGTTTCTTTGAAAATATAAAAATAAAAACTGCAGACTGCTAGCTAGATTAACCAAGAAAGAAAGTTCAAATAAACATACTCAGAAATAATAGTTAACAAGACAATTGATACCACTGAAATAAGAAAGATTGCTATGAGATTACTATGAACATCTTTACATGTACAAACTAGAAAATCTAGAGGAAATGGATAAATTCCTAGAAACATGTAAACCCCCCCAAAAAAAAATTAAAGTAGAAGAAATAGAAATCCTGGACACACCAATAATGAGAAGTGAAATAAAATCAATAATTTTAAGAATCTCCCCAAAATAAAAAGTCCAGGACCAGACAGATTCACAGCCAAATTTTACCAGACATAGAAAGAAGAACTAGTATCAATCCAAATGAAACCATCCCAAAAAGTGGAGGAGGAGAAACTCCTCTCTAATTAATTCTACCAAGGCAATATTACCTTGACACCAAAGCCAAGCAAGGATACCACAACAACAACAAAAAAGAAAACTACAACCCAATATCCCTGATAAACATAGATGCAAAAATCCTCAAGAAAATGCTACCAAAGTGAATTCAATAGCCAATCTAAAAGATAATACACCACAATAACGTACGCTTTATTCCAGGGATGCAAGGATGGTGCAACATGGGCAAATCAATAAATGTGATTCACCACATTAAGCAGAATTTTTTTTAAAAAACATATAATCATCTCAATGGATGTGGGAAGAGCATTTTATAAAATTCAGTATTCTTTCATGACAAAAATCCTCAACAAATTATGTGTTGAAGGAACCAACTACAAAATAAAAAAAAGTCATGTATAACAAACTCACAGCCAATATCATAATGAATGAGGAAAAGTTGAAAGCATTTCTTGAAAGAAATAAAATGTGACAAGGATAACAACTTTCACCACTCCTGTTCAATATAGCACTGGAAGTCAAGTCCTAGCTAGAGCAGTCAAATAAGAAAAAGGGCGGGGGTGGGGGGCGTGCAGAGCATTCAAATTGAAAAACGGAAAGTCAAATTATCACTGTTTTCTGATAATATGATCTTATACCTAGAAAGCCTGAAAGTCTCCTCTAATAGATTTCTAAGTTTGATAAATTATTTCAATAAAGTATCAGGATACAAAATCAAAGTACAAAAATCAGTTTTATTTCTATATACCAATAACAATCAAGCTGAGAACCAAATCAAGAACCCAATCCTATTTACAATAGCAAATAAAATAAAATACCTAAGAATACTTTTAACAAACAAGATAAAAGATCTGTAACACAGAAAAGTGTAAAACACCAGTTAAAGAAATCATAGATGACACAGAAGGAAAATCATCACATGCTCATGGATCAAAAGAATCAATATTATTAAAATGACCTTACTATCCAAATTAATCTACAGATTTGATGCAATTCCACCAAACTGATAACATCATTTTTCACAGAAGTAGAAAACACAATCCTAAAATTCACAACCCTAAAATTTCTATGGAACCAAAAAAGACCCTGAATAACCAAAGCGATCCTAAGCAAAAAGAACAAAGCAGGAGCCACTGCATTACCTTCAAGGAGGTACTACAAGGTTATAGTAACCACAAAAGGGTAGTACTCATATAAAAATAAACACATATATTAATGGGACAGAATAAAACCCAGAAATAACACCACATACCTATAACCAACAAAGTCAAAAAAATACACACTGGGGAAAGGATACCCTATTAATTAAATGATGCTGGAAATATTGGATAGCTATACACAGAAGAAAGAACTGGACCCATATCTCTCTTCTTAAGCAAAAATTAACTCAAGATGAATTAAAGACTTAAATAAAAAGCCTGAAACTGTAAAAATCACAGAAGAAAAACTTCTGGACATTGGCCTAGACAAAGAATTTATGACTAAGTCCTCAACAGCAAATGCAACAAAAACAAAAATAGAGAAATGGGACTTAGATAAACTAAAAAGCTTCTGTACAGCAAGTGAAATAACCAACACAACAAACAGACAACCTACAGAAGGGGAGAAAATATTTTCAAACTATGCATTATACAAAGAGTTAATATCCAGAATCTACAAAGAACCCAAACCACTCAAGGAAAAGAAAAAAAAAAAGGAAATAACCTCATTAAAAAGTTTTCAAAGGAGGGCAGCACCTGTAGCTCAAAGGAATAGGGTGGTGGGTTCAAACCCAGCCTCAGCCAAAAACTGCAAAAAAAAGGGGGGGGGTCAAAGGACATGAACTAACATTTTTCAAAAGAAGACATACAGGTAGCCACCAATCATATGGAAAAGTGCTAAACATCACTAATTATCAAAGAAATACAAATTAACACCACAGTGAGGTATTATCTGACACCAGTCAGAATACCAATTACTAAAAAGTAAACAGACGTGGAGAAAAGAGAATGCTTATACACTGGTGATGGGAATGTAAATTAATATAACCCCAATGGAAAACAACATAACGATTTCCCAGAGAACTAAAAATAGATCCATCATTTTATCCAGAAGCCCCACTACTAAGTGTCTACTCAAAGAAATCATTACATAAAGAGGATACCTGCATTCATATGTTTATCACAGCACTATTCACAATAGCTAAGACATAGACGCAATGTAAGTATCCACAAATAGATGACTAGATAAAGAAAATGTGCTACATGTACCATGGAATGCTGCTTAGCCATAAAAGAGATTCAAATAATATCTTCTGCAGCAACGTGGATGGAACTGGAGGCCATTATCCTAAGTGAGGTAATTCAGAAAGTCAACTTCCACGTGTTCTCACTTATAAATGAGAGCTATCCAGGGGCTACCCATGGATATACAGAGTGAAAGAATAGGCACTGAAGACTGCAAAGGGCGGGAGGGTGAAGGATGAAAATTTACCTAGTGGGTACAATGTATTCTGTTAGGGTGACGGATGCACGAAAAGCCCAGATTTCATCACTGCACAATATATCCACATAACAAAACTGCATTTGTACCTCCTACAGCTATAAAAATAAAAAATATTATAATCATAAAAAGGGAAAACTATGCTTCTTCCTTCCTCCTTCCAAAATATCTGCCTAACAGATATAAAATGGGAAGTAACTCAGAAGCATTAAAAGAAACAACAAACACAAGTAAAAAGGAATCTCAAAGTTTGTATTTTGTCACATATATAATAAATTTTAAATATGGCAATTTAGTATAGATAATGATGGAATAAGTCAGTAATGCAAAAAGTAAAGAATATAACTAATCAACATAAATTTACACTGAAAAATGTGTAAAAATATAAAAATGATGGATTTTGAATTTTACCCAGTCTCAAATTAAGTGTTTATTCAAGATAGCCACTATTTAAGTAAACTTATATGATTTGTTTCCATTAAAATATGCAACCATTTTAAATAGGAAAGATGAAAACCAAAGCAAAAATTAATTTAGTCTAATATAATCTGCATTTCTAAAATAGTGCAAAAATTTTTCATACTGTATGTGTATATACTGTGATGTGTATATGTACATTGTACAACCATGTCTGCATTTCCAAGAAACATGCAATTTCAGTCCAGGTCATATTGTACCAAACCAATCTCAGACTAAATCATTGTAAAGTTAAATCAGAAAATGAGTGACCTAACTCTGGTCTTGTTGAGGTAAGATAGCGATGAGAAATAGAGATGGAGAGGGAGGGAGAGGAAGAAAAGGAGGAAAAGATTGAAGGAGAGAGAGTGTGTAACATCATTAAAGGCCAGAATGGTACTGGATAGAGATCATCATAGTGCCCTCAGGGCCTAGATGTGTAAGTGCAGAGTAAATGCTGCATTGATATGTACTGATCATTCTGGTATATGCTCAATAAATAGATGCTTTGCACTATGCCTGCCCCCTAAGTGGGCAGGAATATAATATGTTCCCTGGGAGTACAGGCTGCTCTGGAAGACATAGTGAAGAGCAAAGGGAACATTGACCTGAAATGCCCAACCCACCCAATAAAGGAATGTGGATCTATGGATGTCAGATTTCACCTGTACCTCCAAGCGGACAAAGTATTGGTCCTCATGAATAAGAGTAAGGACGAGAGGGAGACACAGGCAGTGTTGCTCTAATGCTGTTCATTCCTGGGAAACATAGAAACAGGAGGAGCAGGGTTCCCCAACAGAGCTTACCACACTTACGAACATTTATTTCAGTCAAATCAGAAGTAAAGGCTTTTGCTGAGATGGAGGATGGGGTGAAAACGCTACTGTAGGAATGGTGATAGACAGCAAAAACATCACGAGCGGTCATAAAATGAGAAAGCATGACTCTGTACAGATCCAGTTAGAATGGTTTTGTGATTTTCAATAACAACATTCAACAGTCCAGCTGTGTGATGAGAGAAACAATATAGTAAGGATAAACATAGGGGGAGAAATTCATTGATTCATTGATTCTTTTTGCATTTGCATAGATTTAAAGATATATGATAACATGCCAAGTAATTAGAAATATTAACATATTGAATCCTCAGTCTTATCCTCTTGCAGACAGGTGGTGCAGCACAGCTGTTAAGAACAAAAGCTCCATAGACTGATAGTCCTACGTTTGAATCTGGTCCCTACTCCAATTAGCAGTATGTCCTTGGGAAAATTATTTAATTGTACTATATATTGTATATGTAATTGTACATATCCTTTAAACTAATTCTGAGAATTAAATAAGATAATACATAAGGCATTTTAACACAGTGCTCATACGTGCTGAATAAATATTAGATAATAAATAAGGATAGAAAGAACTTGGCACTCACAAGAATAAGCACTATTTGTTTTATAGCTTATTAGATCAAAGGTTATGAAACTAGCATGTATGACAATTTATAATTAAATATAATTTCCTTCTTTATTGCTTATTCCCCATCAAGAGTATAGAATTGGCTCAGCACCCATATCTCAGTGAGTAGGGCACCTACCACATGCACTGAGGCTGGCCGGTTCGAGCCCTGCCTGGGCCTGCTGAACAACAATGACAACTGCAACCAAAAACAAAACAAACAAAAAAGACTATAGATTCCATAACGTCAGAGATCTCTGTTTTGGCCAATTATTGCCCAAATACAATACCCAATATAATGTACATAGTAATTAATTAACCAGTTAATTAGTTTGAATGAGTACAATAGTAAGCTAAGATAGTTATCTCAAAAATACTTTATTATTAACTTAATTTTGTGCTTCCAGGTCACTGTACAAGTTATTACACTGATTAAAAATAAATAATATAAATAAGAGATCAATTAAAACTTATATTTTGAGTTACATTCCTTTCTTTCCCCAAACAAAAGATATGCAGCCATCTCCTTAGTTCTGTTATCTGTCCACCTCTTCAAGGGCTTTTCCCTCCTGGGCCCACAGAAATCTCATCTTCTTCCACTGGCCGGATCAGGCAATGACAGTTCCCACAGTGCGAGCTGCATCTGTGCACCTGTTTTCTTATCACCACAACCTTTTCCATTGTCATCAGAGCTGCCCCCTCTTCCTGCTTACATTCCCTGTCTTCATCCCTAATTTATATCTATAATCACCAATTTGATTTCCCTCTACCATTTGACATCTCTATTAAACACCTGAATCCTCTATAATCTTAACCAAACAGTGTCATAAGTAACATAGAAAGTGGTCATCTCTTACATTTGTCTTGAAATAATTTATGGAATATGTAGACAAATTTGTGTTTGGTTGAGTTATCACTTTTAGAGCACTGCTCCCAAAAGCAGTTTTTTGTTGTTGTTGTTTTCAAGACAGGGTGTCTTCTGTTGCCCAGGGGTAGAGTGCAGTGGCACCATCATAGCTCACTACAACCTCAAACTCCTGGGCTCAAGTGATCCTCCCACCTCAGCCTCCCAAAGTGCTGAGATTACACAGGTGAGCCACCATGCCTGGCCTCCAAAAGAATTTTGTTAAGCAAACTTTGTGAAGGGCTACTGGATGCCAAGTGGGCAAAAATAGAGACATGAAGTTGCTATCTACTCTGTTAATTGACATCATTGCCAAAAGTTTTTCACTTTTCAAGGCTCATTTTTGCTTTTTTTTTTTTTAATACATGAGAAAAGGCCCTCATACATGTATCTTTTGCAAAGTGTTGTTTACTGGAAAGAATTCCTTAAATTTAACATTGTTAAACTGTTACCAATGCTTATTTGTTTACTTATATCTCTTTCTAGTAAATAGTAGTAAATAAAAATGGCTGAAGTGAGCCTGAAGGCTTTGTGATTTGAACACTAAATGACAGTGTGACCTGGAGCTGGCCTCCCTGGTTCACAGGGAGTCCCACTGGGTCTTCAATGGGGGCCCTCTGATCCATGCAGCTTTGAAAATACTTAGCTGGTAGAATTTAGATAATATCTGCTATGTATGTCCAGCTATTTTTCCTTCAGTTTATTTCTTGAATTCATCCTTAGGATCCATCTTGATCTACAGTAGTTGCTGTTCAGGAATAAAGTATGATGAATTTCAAGGATGTGTGTAAAGAAAGCCCGTTTTGTTTTTTAGTTAAGTTCAGATTAATGTGAGAAAAACAAATAATCAGGTCACAATACTTGAACTTGTTAGGCAGAGTCCATCTTTTAGTTGTGTCTCACACACCCCTATATTGGGCCCATTAAGTGGGAGCACACCAATACTCCCTCCTTTCCCCCTCCCTCATTCAAACTCCCTCCAATCTGAATTGAATTGTGTTTTACTCCTATGTGGGTGTGAATTAGATCGTCTACTGCAGTGGTTCTCAACCTTCCTAATGCCTCCTAATGCTGTGACCCTTTAATATAGTTCCTCCATGTTGTGGTGACCCCCAACCATAAAATTATTTTCATTGCTATTCATAACAGTAATCTTGCTACTGTTATGAATCATAATGTAAATATCTGATATGCAGGATGTATATTCATTGTTACAAAGTGGTCACAACCCACAAGTTGAGAACCACTGGTCTACTGGCTTCATTTTAGTAATGAGTGCATTGGATATGATACCTGCTTTTCCATTCTTGTGATACTTTACTAAGAACATGTTTCAGCTCCATCCAGGTTAATACAAAAGATATAAAGATATACATATACCAGAGCTTTTTAATCCATTCCTGGGTTGATTCACATCTTGATGATGGTGAGTTGAGCCACAATAATCTAGAACAAATGTCTTTATGATAAAATTTTTTCTTCTGGGTAGAGGACTCCGAGTGGGATTGCAGGATCAAATGGTAGATCTAATTTGAGTTCTTTGCCAATTCTCCATTCTCCTTTCTAAAGAAGCTGTATGAGTTTGCAGTCCCACCAACAGTGTAAAAGTGTTCCCTTCTCTCCACATCCACACCAGTATCTGCCACTTTGGGACTTTGCGATGGCTAATCTTACTGGGGTCGGGTGATATCTCAGGGTGGTTTTGATTTGCATTTCCCTGATAAGGAATGATGAGGATTTTTTCATGTGTTTTTTTGCCATTCATCTGTCTTCTCCATAGAAGGTTCTGTTCATGTCTCTTGTCCAGTGATAGATGAGATTGTTTGCTCTTTTGAAAAACCAAACAAAAGCATACACTGGGGAAAAGAACCTCTATTCAATAAATGGTGCTGGGAGAACTGAATAACCACATGTGAAAGACTGAAACTGAGCCCACACCTTTCACCACTTACAAAAATTAACTCAAGATGGATAAAAGACTTACATCCAAGACATGAAATGACATGACAAAAATTCTATAAGTATAGGAACAACTCTTGAGATTGTTGAGAATGTCGGCCTGGGGAAAGATTTTATAAAGAAGACTTGGGTGGCAATTGCAACTGCAAAAATAAACAAATGGGACTTAATTAAACTGAAAAGCTTCTGCACAGCTAAGGACACAACAATTAAAGCAAATAGACAACCTTCAAAATAGGAAAAAATATTTGTGTTACAAATCTGACAAAGGCGACACCTAGGATCTATAGAGAACTCAAATTAATCAATGAAAAAAGAAAGGCTCTTTTAAAGATAACTAGCCCTACCGCCTGAAATAATTTTTCCCTTTATTTATTATTAATTTTTGTGCTGAAATCAAGTCTCTGATGATAAAACAGAGAGGGTAACTTCCAAACGGTTGGTTTACTTCACCTTCAGCCAAATTTTCAGAATATTTGTAAAAATTTATTATAGGTGATTTAAATCCACATAGCTACTTGAGTAATATTATTTGGCCAATGACTGACAGAAAATAAAAAAGAAAGAGAGTAAAGAAGGAAGGAAGCAAGGGAGGGAGGGAGGAAAAGAAAAAAGAATAATGAGTTCGCAAACAGCAGAAGTAAGGGTATTCTTCTCAGGTAAAGGCTCTCTCGTGGAATTAAGTGAATGAGTTCAATTTTATATGGCAGAAGACCACTCAAAGAGGAATGAGTTCAAAGACAGAGAGAAACATAGTAAACATCAAAATGTCGGAGATAAATCACACTATTGTATGATGAAATACCCAGAAAAAATCAAGCACATGGCCTTTATAGAAAGGATGCTGATTCCTAAAAAGGCCATGAAGATCTCATCTATCTCAACTAGACTTTTTATTTCTTGAAGAGAAATTATAAACTTCAAAATTGAAATTATCATTCTCTTATTGTTTTGGTCTTTGTAATGCTTATTACTTATATTATAAGACCCGATCATAAGTAGTAAAATCGTCTTCTAGGAGGACGCTAGAGCATCACTAACCCAATTGGAACATAAACCGGCCCAGTAGAACACTAGTAGTCTCAGTGAGACTATGTGTTTGTAGAAGGATTTGGGGGCTTATAAACAATAAACATTCTCAAATCCCTTAAGTAAGCCTTCATGGAAGTCCACTATGTGTAAAGCACCACACTGGGTACTTGGGGAGACAGCCAAGAACATTGCATTTGTCAAAAAGGAAGGGAAGAAATGAACACAAGTAATTTTAAAATAAGGCTGAATACAAACCTATTTGTTGGGGCTTTAAACAATGCACCATGGCTGGAAACAAAGAAAGATGTATTTAGTTCCAGATTAGTTTTGGAATTAGGGGTGGTATTCAGCTAGAGAAAGAGGTTATTTACTGTTAGTCATTACTTAAAGAGTTTCTTTTGTTATAATAAAAATAAATGTCATCCAGAAGCTATCATGGGCATAAATAAATTATTTTAAAAAGTCAAAACCTGAGGCAAGCAGCTTCTTTTGGCTCAGAGCCTGAAGACTCCAGGGCAGACTTGAAATCAATCCAGACATAACTTTTTAGTCAGTGGTGGTGTTGCCTGGGTCACTTTGGCCAGTCAGGCTTCAATCAGCTTTTGGTGAACTGATCTGGTCACCTGGGGTAAACCACAATTTCCATGACTATTGATGAGAAACCCGCTTATGTGTCCTCAACTCCCAACAAAAATGTCTCTGAGCCCACATGTGGCAACCATCACAGGAGCCACATAAGTGCCCTTTGTGAGGCTGAATCTTCCACCTATGTGCTATGAGAATATCCAGCACACTTTAAAAGATAATTTCACTCAGGGTTTTTAATCACATAAAATTTACGTGAAAAGCTACTTCTCTGAATATTTAAAGGAGAATGCAATATAGAAAACAAAAATTTTGAGTTTTTCCTACTACCTTTCTCTAAGTATACTCCTAGCTCTTCTGTTTATCCCTTTTTCCCTGGAGAATAATCACCATAGTTCCCAGAGCCTTGTTTCTGCACAGGTTTTGAAAATAAAGTTTAAACTGGAAAAAAATTAAATTTGAGAAAATCAGTTGTCTAACATACCAATAAAGACCAACAAGTAAATTTTAAGAAAAGCCCAAAAGCCTTCTCCTGCTTTACTTAAGCACTTACTTTGCAGTTCTAACTGTAATGTAATAATTGCTGTTCTGATCCAAATATCAATTTGTCACCAGAATGCTATGTTTCATTGCATGGCCACCCCCTCCTTAACAAGGAAAAACTGATCTCAGCACTAGCCAGGCTTTGAAGAAGCGTGAACTGACTCGAAGGGAGCCTCCTTCCACCACTGCAGCAGCAAAGCATCTTCTGTCCCAAGTGAGCGTCCACAAATTTTTAATTTATTTGGAAGAATATGTTGCAGATACACACACACAAAAAAAAATTAAGGCATCTGGAAGCCTTCTTGCCAAATGGTTAACTTTCTGGAAGTTTCCTCATTTAGAAGTAATTTCTGGAAAATTTCTTGATTAATACAAATCCGTGAACAAACTTAAAAATGATGGCTTTGTTAATGCTTTGGCACAATATGTTAACAACACTGTGAGAGCTGCCAAAACTCTGAGAGTCCTTTCATGCGGATTATGGTCTTGTTTACATATCCAGCTGTACTGAGGCCTTGTCCATGGTGGTAACCTAACAATGTTCCCAGTGGGGGTGCCCATTAGGGGAGGGGAGACTAACTGAAGTTTAGTTTGTTTAAATTGAGCAAGAATGCACAGCGGCACTCAGATCTTTGGGGAATGTGTTGGAAGCATACTCTTTCTGGGATCTGTTTTCATTTATCTAAGGGGGATGTTTGCATTGCTCAAAAATTGCAATACACAAACTTGCCACGCAAAATGCCTTCCAAATGTTTACTGTGGTCTGCACAGAAGTGAGTAGAAAACACAAATAGTACTAGATTGAAGTAAAATGGTAAGAGGAAAAAGTAATTGGCCTTGATCATGTTTATTAATTAAAAACCCAATTCACTTTCTGTTATGTGTATGTGTGCTTGTATGTATAAAATCTAGATTACCAAGTATAACTATTTAAATTTGGTAGAAACAATAAAACTCGCTGAAGAAGTGAGTTTGGAATTGTGAGAAGATGGTTTCCACTAACAGGACGTTTGTGCAAATACTTTCTGTTTGTTGGTTTGCCCAGATGCATATACATGAGTTTCACTGAGGTTTTATTTTCCAGGTTCTAATGACAAAATAATAATTGCCTTTTCCCAAAAAAAAAAAAAGTCAGAAATAGTTAACTACATGTTTTCTCATTTTTTGACAAATAATTTTAACAAGATTTTAGTTTTTAGATGTTACTAGCAAATAAACAAATCAAAGAAAATCAGGGATACAAATTGCCCCTAACTCTAACTCCTTGGCATTTTTGAAGTCTGTAAGTGAAAATAGTCCCTTCAGAAGAAACTTTCACTTTCTCTACTTTTATCTTTTCTGGGATTAGAGAATGTAGAGCAGGCCCAGGAGCCCTCAGGCTGCTGCCATAGCCTGACTCTGTTAGAGAAAGCTCTTCCCAAGTGTTTCCTGTCTGACACCAACAGAGGGGAAAAGGGGCTTCTTCTCTGTTCAAAAGGCTTAAGCTGACCTCCTGGATATCACGTAGGCCCAAATAAAATGCTTTGTGTAAAACTCAATGACTCACACAGTTTTTAATTTTTCAAATTATACCGTAAGTCAGTTTTATCAAAACAGTTTTCATCAGAGGAACTTGTTTTTCAGTTTAATCAAAAAGTGAAACTCCAGTATCTGGCACATAATAAGCCTTCATCTATTCATGACATATAAAACTGATATTAGATGATTTGCCATCAATTTTTGTTGAATTAATTTTTTAAGTTCTTTTTAGCATTTTATATGCCTTAAAGCTGTCAGTTGAGGCACATTAGGAAATATTAAATACCTTGCTGACACAGCATTAGTAAAAGTATTTATAATTCTGACAATATCAAACAGCCAAACCTGGAAATATTTAGAAACTGTTTAAGTTTCCGGAAGACAAGCCTGACTAAACCACTTAGAAACAAGTTTGTTGATAGACTATTTTAAAAATTCTTCTAGGAAAAACACTGTGGAATTAAATAGAACAAGGAACAGATTGTTCCATGTGCCTATGGACCTATAAATAATAAGTTTAATAGCTAAATATTTTAGAGCATTGTATTCAGTATATAATTGTCCTTCATTGTGAAATATTATTCTCTTGCATTCAAAGTTTAGAATATGTCCTCTAGCAACTATTTAATTTTTAAAGATAGTATTAAATATACTAAGTAAATCTTTAAGAGTACTCTCAATATCTAAAAGAAACTGTCAAATGTGCCCATACTCTGACAGTTGAATTTCCTTATAATGTTTTCCAATAGGGCTTCAGAGAATTGTACCAAGATGACCCTTCTGTATATGTGAGCTACCACTTCTCCTCATTTTCATTGCTACATTGATGGAGACCAGGCCAGTTTCCTAAACCGACTAAGCATAGGGCGAGAAGGGGGTGATCCACTACCGTCTCAGGGTTACTTAAGCATAAATTATTTCCCAATCCAATTTAGTGTACTTATTTGATTCCCAAGGATATAAGCAGTATGGGTTATTAGAAAAGCAAAACTCCATTTGATGTTTATAATATCATAATTAAAAAATAAGATAGATGTTTCCGTTTTCTAAAGGGGAACTACAGAATTTATTAACTCACTGGTGTGACAGGTTAATAAGCTACCTGGGATATTTTAAAGTACCTGTTAGATTATAGTCACATCACCTTTTAAATAATTCACTCTAAATTTGTCCAAACTACCACCTAACACTTAGTTGATAAAATTGATCAGATGATACCTTTGAAGCTGAGGAATTTGAGGGTATAAAATATGATGGTATGCTTGAAAGTCGCTGGGGACAAAATTTTACAATTTTGCCTTATAACATGACAAAACATCCCTGATAACATCCCTTTTTCTACCATTATTTTGTAAATGTGTGTCAAAATCCAGATTTTAAAAAAAGTAATCCTTTCTACATGCTATTCTTTGACTTTTATTTTCTGAATCTGGAAGGATAGTCATTTACATCGTTAGGATTCAAAACCATTCGGGAGGCAAAAAGAAGGTATTTTTTACCACAGTAGTGAATCATCTGTAGCTAAAGGCGGCCTTTGTTCTCCGCGCCGGTGAGACTGCACTTTAATAGGCTAGTGGCTTCTACCAGAGCTTCCTGAAATATTCCCATAAATGATGGAAGATGCATGAGACGTGAAGGTGACACGCGCAGCTCCAGGAGGAAACTGATGCCCTGGCGCGCGCTAAGGAACCATCGTGGCGTCAGCGGCCCTCTCAGCCACGCGGCCGCCCTCCCAGCTGGAGGGCAGGTGGGGAGCAGCAGCTGTCAGCTGAGCGCAGGAAAGGGGACCATGTCTCTCCAGCTCACAGAAATAAAAATTGTTAATGAAAACTCCCAGGAACGTCCTCTGAGAGCTGCCTTCTTTCCAGGACTCTGACTCCTTGAAACTTGGTTCTTTCTTCTGGCTTATCAGTTTCAAGGCAAAGAGTGACTCAGCCACCGCCTGGGAAGTGAACCAGAACAATCTCAGGTTAATTCACTTCTCCCAGCAACCCTGAAAGTTTCTTCATTAAGAGATTTAACAATGAAATTGTTACTTATTAGTCCAAGTCAAAAATCTGCGCTTTAGTCATTTCAAAATCATTTAATTACCTTTTTCTAAGGCAGTATATATGCCCCATTTGCCCAGACAAAAGAGCTATTATTCAAAGGAAAAAAATATTGCTGTAGCAAGCACAGTAACTTTTAATGTTTTCACTGCTGAACTGTCAAAATGTGAACATTCCCACCCTCTAAAAAAAAAAAGAAGAAGAAGAAGAAAATTGAAAGTCTGGAACTATAATATAACCTTCACTTTCATAGTAAGAGGTTTCTAGAATATGACAAAGAAAACATAGCAATTTCAGCCAGGTCATAATTTAGTATAAAATAAAACAAGACATTTAAACCCAGGGAGGAAAAAAAGGTTGGAGAGTGGTAGAACTATCAAACTATGTGTGCAATTTCCTTGTGCTCAAATTGCATTTTCTCCCTTCAGTGTTACACGGAGCAGGGTCTTGCCCTCTAGATTAGAGACTTTTGCATTAGAGGAAACTAGGTTATGTCTTCCCCTGTCAGAGGCAGAAATTATGAGCTGGAGTGCATTTTAGCCAGTCACTCTGAAAAATGTTAGCCCAAGGGGGTAATAATTAGAACTGTTTTTGTCAGGTGACTGCATTTTAAGCAGTGATGTGTCTGAGAATCTAGCTGAGGGGTTTAATATAAATATAAATATTTTTTTCAGTCAGCATTGTGGCTTGATTTTTTTTTCTTTTTGCTTTGCTTTTTATTTCAAAAGTAAGCACTTTTCAGGAATTATCAGCTAAAATGTCCTACAGTTTAGCATTATGGTGACCCGATAATGTAATAGCCTGCAGAAAATGATACCCGAGCAGTCTAAGTTAATGCATAAAACTGAACTAATTCATTATAAGATCCTCATGCATTTATAGACACAAATAATTAGTTTGTATAGATTGCTCAGAGGAGTCCAACATGAACACACAACAATGTTTTTACTTCTAAATTATTGTTTGCTTATGTAAGTAGTTATCTAAAGCAATTTAATATTGTAGTTCACATAAATACAAAATATATAACAAAATAACTTATGGGATTTGGATTACTTCAAGGTGGTCTTGCACCTATTGGGTTAGGATTCCATAGTTGTGGGCTAGGGCCCCATAGTTGGCGGGTAACCTAGGAGTTCTATTATTATTTATTAAAACTGTCCAAATCTGAATCCATCCCTTTTTGACAAGAATGAATCATTTTAATATTTGTTCCCATTACAAAAGCATTACGGAAAGATGGGACTGAATGAAAACAATCTCATTTCCTTTGGTTTATAAACTTTAATAAAGACCATCCTTTTGTTCCTATAATAAGCCTATCTTTACAAATAATTGAACCATTTTTGATTATGAATTCCTCGAAACACAAGATCATGTTTTCTATAGGATCTTAAGAATACCATAAGACCTTTTACATTATAGTATAAAAAATGAATAATTAGAAAATAAAAACTTCCTTCTGAAAAATTAGCTTTAACTATGTTATATCACATAAAACAATAACTATCAATAATAACTAATTATCTGAAACTATTCTTCTATATATATCATTGACAGTTTGAAATTTTTTTAGATAGTGGGCCTCACTGTGTTTTCCAGGCTGGAAGGTGTGATCATAGCCCTCTACAGCCTCAAACTCCTGGTCTCTCCTCCTGCCTCAGCCTCATCAGAAGCAAAGACTACAGTTGGATACCACCCTTCCTGTACTAAAGTCTTGAATGTTCTATTCTAAGAAAGGGTTCAATTGAGAACATTTCGTTGGCATTAATTATGACCTATTTTAAGCATTACACCTTTCACCTCAGAAACACGACATCCCAAAGAACAAGCTCACACTATGTGAACTCATTTCTTCCCTAGGCAACTCACCTCATCTTGCGTTTTGCATCCATATCTTCCACTTTGAACTTTTAATTGAAAACAAAGACTGCTTTAAACTCACTGACAAGGCTGATTCTTCTCTCAAGGGCTCTCACTTCCCGCTCTCCAGGCATGAAAGGACTAATGATTCCACGTCCTCATTGTGATGGGGTCAGAGCCTCTGGGTCTTTGCTGGCCTCTGCTGATCTGGTTCTCTTTGTATCAGCTCACTGAGCATTTGGTGCTACTCCTATATGTTGTACTTTGTACCGCCTGGTGCTTTGGTGTGTGGGCAGCCTCCAATGTCACAGTCCCTGTACTCAATGATACCTTTGTACAGATCCTAGGCTTCTTGTATTCTGCTGATTGTCTTAATAATAGGAGACCCAACAATTGTCTTAATAATAGGAGACCTAATAATCCGTGGGCCATGGATAGCCAGAAGCATCATTTGACCCACTTCGCTAATGCTTCTTCAACCATTTCTAATTCACCAAGCATGTGCTGCCATGTTGGTGTCATACCACAATAAACACAAGAATTATTCAAGGAATTCCGAATTTTTCTGGGATAGATCCTGAGGCAAGTAGGAGGAGGCTTAACCTAACCCCCAACCACAAACTCCACAATTTTTTTTCCTGCCTCAGGTTTATTTGTACAAATAGCACAGAAGGACCCCAGCCCCATATAGACAGCAGCCTAGAGGTCACATCAGTCCTTTTGTCCTCATGTCAGACAGATGCCTCTACTCTGGAGCCTTTGTGGGGGGCTGGGCACCTTTGGGAGTCTGAACTGGAACTGATGCTGGAGCTGCAGATGAAGCAGCAGATTGGGCCTTCGTTTGATCCTTGGCCTTGCCCTTTGGCCGGCAGAGCCTGAGACCCTTGGCAATGCATGCACGAGCACGCTTCCCAAGCTTGGGGTGGGCAATGTAGGCAAGTTGACGAGTTTACAGCTGGCACCCTTTGGAATCTTGGTCTTAACCTCCTTAACCTCCTTGGGCTTTACAAGGGCCTTGATAGCTTCAGCACGTGCACTCACAGCCTTGGCATTGTTGGCCTGCATCTTCTTCAGGCCCTTCTTGTTGTGCTTCTTGGCAAAGCACATGTTCCTCAGGAACTTGGGATCTACCCCTATAAGAGATTCATATCTTTGTGATCAGGGTTTCTTGATGCCATTTCTGTGCCAATTTTGGGACTGGTTGTGTGTGGTGTGGTTCTTGGACTTAGCCATGTCTGCACCAAGACCCGCGACTGCCTTAGTGCCTAGGACTGGAAGAGCTAAACTCCACAATTTTAACTGGAATTTTCTGCCAGCTTTCACTTTACTCCAACTCAAAAGGTTTGACTCCCAAGAAGCATGAATTCAAGGACACTCTCATCTGGCCTCTTGCCATTCACATCCCATCTCTTTTTCTTCTTCTCAGATCTTTCTGCCTAATTTTCTTTCCCTTCGTCCAGGAGCCGTTACCTTATTACATCTTCCATCTTTCCCACAATTTAACTCATTCCCTCCATCACTGAATCATCGTGGTGGTGGATTCAGGAAAATAAACCAGATTATCAAGGAGAAGAAGAACAGTGGAATGGAGAGTGTTTCATCTCTTAGCTCCTCCTCTGTTTTTCTCTACCTTTTTTGGTACCTTGGAGACAGGGAGACTGCAAAGCTATATTTCCCCAATTCCCTTGACTTTCTGTTAGATTTTTTTAGTGGAAGACACTGGCAGAAACCAGAGAAAAGAAGGCAGGTATTTTTTTTTTCTTTGAGACAGGGTCTCACTCTGGACCCTGGGTAGAGAGAGAGTGTGGCATCATAGCTCACAGCAACCTCAAATTCTTGTGCTCAAGTGATCCTCCTGTCTCAGCTTCCCAAGTAGCTGGGACTATGGTGCCAGCTATCATACCCAGCTAGTTTATCTATTTTTAGTAGAGATGAGGTCTTGCTCTTTCTCAGGGTAGTCTCAAACTCCTGACCTCAAGCAATGCACTGAAGCCATTTTTTTACAGCTTCTTTTTGCAGTTTTAACAGCAAGAAAAATGACTCTAGGTGACTCTAGGTAACACTGTTTTCTCCTATAAAGCTCTAGTAGCTTAATATAGATACTACTCGCTAGGTAACCTCACCCACTCAGCTCACCCAGCCCTTCCAGGACTTGAAACTAATTCACTGTATTAAAATAACTGTTTGAAATTCCTCAAGTGGATTCTGTTTGTCTGATTAAACATGAACTGACACAAGAAATGCGTTGATCAAAAAAAAAAAAAAACAGAAAGAAATGTGTTGATCATGAACTTCACTTAAACAACATCTACCTATTAAAGTGTTATTAATTGCTTTGTTTTAACCCATGGCTGCAAAGCATTTGAGATAGGATTCGAGAGTAGTATTTGTTAACTATCATGACTGTCTGAAGAGAAGTTTTACTCTTATAAGGCAATAAACCCATCAGGGCCTAAATGCCATTTACAGCAGAAAACAAGACTCCAGTTTTTCCCCATCTTTTGGTAAATCACGGGTTGCCTGCCCTCTTTATAAGTTGTCTTTGAGATTAGGAAGGAATACCAAGTATATTTCTGGAGTTTTGTTGCTTTCTCACTGACTGCCATTGCCACTCTGAACCACATATGGAAATGAGAATTAGAAAATTTTGTCTTTCAGCTGTCACTGACTTCAAATTCTTAGTCCTTAGAACAAACTATAGTTCAGTGTGCCAGGATGCCAGCAATAATGGGGGAACGCTGGGGTCCAAGGACTGCAAAGAAACAAGCAACACGCACACATCACAGACTCCATTGCCTATCCAGCTTCCTTGCAAGCCGGTGGCCTGTTAAATAAAGAAAATAGGTTTACTTTTTTATCTTTGTATCCCTAGGCTTATTTTATCCCAAAGGCAAAGGTATATGAATAACTTTTATGATTCTTAAAACTTAGGATCATAGAATTATAGAAGCAAAGGTAGCATTAGAGCTCATATTATTCTGCCTCCTCAATACTGATGATTACCTCCACTATAACAACATGTCATTCCTATCACCATTTTTTATTCTCTCAATTTATTTATGAACTCCTTGAAGGAAGTACCTGATTTTTACCTTAACATCTGTGTCTAGCCTGGTGCCTATATCACAGGGAACATTTGATAAATACTTGTTAAAAGGAACATATGAATGGGTGAACGAGTTATTGGATGGATAAAATAATGAATTATTAAGAAGTTAGACGCCTTGGCCAAGAACACACATGTTTAATCAGCCTGATGAGGCTAACGGGCATCTAATCCTGTGACTTCTGATTTCAAGTCCAGTGTATTTTTCACAAATGCTCTTCTGAGTTGATATTTTTAGTGCTTAATCATAAAACAAGGTTTAGTTTGTCTTTTTTGTCTTCAGCACAATGTAGAGCTGTGGGTCAAATAAGGAGAGATGTCATTCCACCTGTCAAACAGGGAAAGAAAAAGGAAAGGCCTTGATATCTAGTACATGATTCAGAAGCAACAGTAAGGTCCCTAAGACCAGTTGGAGGACAGAAGAATTAGGCACATAGGGTAGGGAAATGATACTGAGCACAGCTACCTCACAAATTCATTTCCACTGGGGTCAATGTGCCCACTTATGGAAAATGTATCACATATAATTAACTGGACACTCTGAAGTTTCACCAAAGCTCAATATCTGTCTACATCATCATTATTTTTCCCTAACAATATATACTACTTATACAAATTGTGAAAAAGAGCAAACCATAAAATCTGAAGTACTCTTTCAGATTCTGAATACTATAGAAGCATCATGGATTTTAATGAATAATTTTTAGGAAAAATCTATTCCATTAGTTGCTCTCTCAACGTGTATCATTTTCAAAACAAAAAAAAATGGTAAAATTAGAAGGACAAACAAATGCCATTGAAAGATAAATACTATTAAAATTCTCCTACAAAAAATAATTTGATTCTTTGGTTTTTAATCCAACTGCAAGTCACAAATTACCTCATTTAAGACTCCAAAACAAAATTGAATACACGTATTTACACCCAGAAATTGTGGTAGAAAATTAGCACACCTTAAGGCTTATGGAAAGAGGAAAGCTGTGCTACCATTTGGTTACGTATTTCAGTTTCTCCCAGCAAGGGATGAAGCAGAAATGTGGCAGCTGATATTATCACGGTTAATTCTATGAACATTTTAATATTTTTCAGACATCCCAAGATTTATATTTTTTCCTTCCTCAAATGAAAGTGAGAATTTAAATACCAAGTCTTTTCTTTCTTTAAAAAAATAAATAAATAAATGCCATAATGCTCCTCCCAAGGTTAATGTGTGTCCTTGCCCCTCCAATGAATCCACGGCAAGAATGTTTTTTATTGCTCTGCCATATCTAAAATTGCTTAGTCCATACTCTTTTAGACACATCATTTTTCAAACTCAAATTTCCAGGTTTCATCAGAAAGAGTACATTACACTAGATGCAAAGGAAATGACCACGAACTCGTGCTCTAGGGATGTGCACCATTCTTCACCAAACAAGCAAACCCATATGTTTAAGTTGAAGAAATAATCTTGCAGCAAGCAAGCACTGTTAACATACTATAGATGTTGAATGATTCCATTGCAAACTGTAAGGAGTTTGTTCTAGAAATTGTATCATCCATGAGCCTTAACCCTCACCATTTGACTTGTAATGGATGCAGTTCCAAAAATATAGTCTACACTGCCAGCTTCAGCATTTTTTATCTTCCATTAATTCTCAGCCTATTGCTGAGAATTAGCCAGACAGCCTATCCCGTCTGGCTTCTTTTTCTCTACTCCAAATCATGCTGGCAGGAGTGGGTAAAAGAAATCTCTTCTGGGTTGAACTTTGTTCCCCCCAGAATTCATATGTTGAAGTCCTAAGCCCCAGCATCTGTGAATGTGACCTTATTTGGCAATAGTGTCTTTGCAGTTATGATGTGGTCATTAGGGTGGGGCTTATCCAGCATGACTGGTGTCCTTATAGAGGACATTTGGGCACAGAGACAGACACAACCACAGGAAGACACTGCAAGATGATGAAAATAGAGAGAGAAGGGGATGATGCTTCTATAGGCACAGAGCTCCAAAGAAGCAAAGCAGAGCTCCAAAAGCCAAGAGAGAGGCCCAGAGCAGGTCCTCGCTCTCAGTGCCTAGAAGGAAGCACATGGCTTCTCCCCACTGGAATGCAGAGGCCATGTGTTTCTGTAGGCAAAGCCCCCAGATTGTGGAAGCTTGTTACAACAGCACCGGGAAAGAAGACAAAGTCTATTCTAGAAAAGAGCAAGCCTTCACTCTGTACCTACCTCTTTACTCAGCAAGGATTTTCTCTGGTTCTATCCTCAGCCCTGTGTTCCCTGGGAAATCCCTCGGCTCCCACTGTCATCCTGAAGCCAAGTACAGTATTTACCCCTTTTCTCTAGTTTTGCTTTCCACCACTGCAGTCACCCATGGTCAACTACAGTCTGAAAATATTAACATATTTTGGGGATGTGGCAGGGGGGAACACACTTTGACAGAATTTTTATTATAGTATATTTTTGTAATTGTTATATTTTATTAGTAGTTATTATTATTAATCTCTTACTGTGCCTAATTTATAAATTAACCTTTACCATAGATATGTATCTACGTGTATAGGAAAAAACAGTATACGTAGGTTTTGGTACTATCTGACTTCAGGAATCCATTGGGATAATGAGGAACTATTATATTTCCAAATCTCCATGTCTTTCCCTGGTCTCTCTTCTTTGATCCAAAAATATACTATGTGCTTGTAGCTGCTTGGTCAGTGTCTCTAAGTGATTACTCTGCAAGGACCACACTCAGGTTTACCCCAACTCTGCTGCTGCTTCTGGGTAAATGGTGTCTCATTAAGTAACAATATCACCATCCACCCAGTTAATCCAGATAGAAATATGAGGCATATTTGATTCTTTCCTCTCCCTCAGTTACTATGTCAAGTAATTCCAATTATACCTACCTGGAAAGCTCTTGAATCCTTCCCCACCCCCCTCCTTTCCAGCCATGCTTTTTCTGTGTTAGCTCAATCAAACCATCACCATTCTTTGCTCCATTTTCTCCATGAATCTTCTAAAGGTTCTCCTTCTTCCAAGCTGCCCTCTGCACTTTTTACCAAAGTTATTTTTCTGCACATTGTCTATTATATCTTTCTGTACTTAAAGCCTTCATTATCCTATTCTATATAAAACAAAGGCAAAGTTCTTCTCAAGCCATGTTAGGTCTTTTGGTATCTGATTTTATCCTGGCAGCCCCACCCTCACCTGTCTCCCATCACCTCCCACTTGTCTCCAACTCAAACTGGAGATGTGCAAAGATCACACTTCTCTAAATACCTGAAGATACTCAGGACTATTTACTATACTCAGGAGGATTTTCAGGACAGGACATTTAACTGCCAGATAAACCCACTCTCTGTGTCCTGGGATAGCAGTCACAGGCAGAGGAGGTCCCTGACACATTGCATGGTGAACAGCTGTTAAAGAGTCAGGTTTGCAGCCAACTACGTATAATAAGAACTAAACTGCAGTTAACACTAAGCCACTGAGATAAGGGAGACGTTTGTTGCTAGAGCATAAACTAATGCACACTGACCTCAATGTCCCTCAGATCTGTCAGTATCTGTACCCTTCTGTAGGCTTTGCTTAGGTCCACGTGTTAAGGTCCACGTGTTAAGGTGTTTTGGTCTGATTTCAAACTTCCACCTGAAAACAGGTATTTTGTGGCCTTTTCAGGTGAGATACTATAGACCTTGAGAAAATTTAAAAAATAAGAAAATACTACTATGCATTCCATAAAGCTCAGTTCAATTTCTTCTCCTTGATAGTATTCTAACTCAGTCTGCTCCCTCATCTCTCACTCTTTTTTTTTTTTTTTTTGCCTTCCAATAGCAGTTTCTTTTTGTCTTTGCCATCTTGGCTTATTTTATGGTTAATTTTTCATCTCTTTTCCCTCCAGTCACACTTTCCAACTAAATTGTAAGCTTCTTAAGGTCAGGATCTACATCTGGACCACACTTTAATTCCCCGCAACACCTCACACAAAGTACGAGGCCACTGTCTACGCTCAGTAACTGTGGGTTGGATGAGCTTAGTTGTAGAAAGTAATAAATGGAGTTTTTTGTAAATGCACCATCTCGCTGGAAATCCACAGTGCTCACATTTCGCGTTACGAGCTCATTTAAGAGTGACTGGATGCCTTTTATTGGTTAATGTCTGCCATGTGGTAATGTCTTCATTTGCTGAGTTGATGTTCCAAATCTTACAATTCTTAGTCATAATTATTAGTTTTTCCCCTGAATTTTATGCTTCATTGAGGCTTTAAAGGGTAAAATTAACCTCCCAGCTTTTCCTCCATAAATTTATAATTTCATTGTGATTTCATTGCTATGTTGGCTTCCATTTCAGAATCTGTCCAAAGTTTGGGTGATTATGTGTCTGTTGCTCTTCTCTTCTCACAAATAGTTCTTTTCTTATGATCTAACTTGCTCAGCTGCACAGTGATAGTTGCAGCAGCATGATGAGGAGTTCTAGATACTGTTTACTTAGAAACGATGAATCTTAAGGGAAATGAAACATGTCTTTTCTCCTGTGTTAAAATTATATCAGAATTTATGAAAATAAAGACTCACTCCCAGAATATTCTTCCCTGCTTTGGCATCTGTTTACCTGGATATAGGTCAACGTTTTCTGCAGAATGCAACACTGTACAATGTACATTAACAAGTTCTTGAGGGATATCTTAAGCATAAATTTGTTCAGCTATTCAACAATATGGAAATTCACTTATTTGACTTGACCATAAATTTATGGCCTAAATTTCACTGAAGTTATGCATGATTACGTAGAGTAAGAAATGCATTTGGGAATTTATCACTCCCAATAGCTAAAGCTGTCATAGACATTAGACTCACAGGCTACATAATCGCTTGTAAATAGACACCTCTAAGTACACTGCAGGGGAGAACACTCATTTACAGGATCAGAAAATTAAAATCATGTCTAGCTGCAAAACTAAATTTCAATGAATCACAGAACTTCTTGAGATCTTCTGAGGAAAAAATTGCAATAGTAATTTTCCCCTCACTTGTCTCAGTCTGTAGTTTGTAAAGCTAATTTTATTTTTTTTTCTTTTTTTTTATTGAATGTTAACTATGTACATTGATAACTCTTCTGGGGTACAGTGTGGGGTTTTCACATGCATTCTGAAATACTTCCATCAAACTGGTCAACACAGCCTTCATGTCATTTTCTCAGTTATTGCTTTAAAACGTTCACATTCTACTCTTAGAAAGATTCACCTGTACCACTATAAGACAAACCTCAGAAATGATCCCTCCAAACCCCCTCCCTCCTTCCATTCCCCCCTCCCTTCTCCCTCCTCCCTCCACATGTTCTTAGGCTATTTGGTTATAGCTTTCATATAAAAGGTTTAGATTAGTCTCATAATAGGGGTGTGTACATTGGATACTTTTTCCTCCATTCTTGTGATACTTTGCTCAGCAGAACATTCTCCAGCTCCATCCATGTGAACATGAAGGATGAGAAATATATTTAGAAACCAAGATCTGTGTGTTGGGAGTGGTCGTTGTTCCTGGGTATTACTATTCTCAGGCCCTCTCAGTGGATGAGCTAGGAAATCTATCTGCATATGAGTATATCTGTTTTTATTTCTGAATCCATGTATACATGAAAACCCTGGGTTCACACTGATAGCTCCATTTACAGCTCAATACCACAGGGTTCATTCATTTTTTTTTTTTTGACACAGAGTCTCACTTTGTTGCCCTTGGTAGAGTGCCATGGTGTCATAGCTCACAGCAACCTCCAGCTCTTGGGCTTAGGCGATTCTCTTGCCTCAGCCTCCCGAGTAGCTGGGACTACAGGCGCCTGCCACAATGCCTGGCTATTTTTTTGTTGCAGTTTGGCCTGGGCTGTGTTCAAACCCACCATTCTTGGCATATGGGGCCGGCGCCCTACTCACTGAGCCATAGGCACCAGCCTACAAGGTTCATTCTTATTTCCTCCCTTTCTGTATTTGCAATTCCATTCTCCAGCTGGCTCTATTATCTTTAATAGTTATTTATTGGATTAGTTCCCTGTATATAGTAACGAGTTTCCTCTGGCTGCTACTCCTAACCCTTCATAAATTCTCCCCTCACCTCACTTGGGCTCTGGTACCCTCCCCTACCCCCCGTAGGCCCACCTCTGCTGGGGCATACTCCTCATTGTACTCAGGCTGTGATACACTAGGTCATTACTCTTGTTACCCCCCTGCATGGATGTCTTCCTCTACTTTGGCTCTAACACCCTAGTCCAGGCCATTCTGCCATGCAGATGCCCTCTTCACCCTTCTTGATTTTCTTTTCTTTTTTTTTTTTTAAGACAGAGCCTTAAGCTATCCCCTTGGGTAGAGTGCTATGGCATCACAGCTCACAGCAACCTCCAACTCCTGGGCTCAAGTGAGTCTCCTGCCTCAGCCTCCCAAGTAGCTGGGACCACAGGTGCCTGCCACAATCCCCGGCTATTTTTTGGTTGCAGCCGTCGTTGTTTGGTGGCCAGGCTGGATTTGAACCCGCCACCTTAGGTGTATGTGGCTGGCGCCTTAGCCACTTGAACCACAGATGCTGAGCCACCCTTCTTGATTTTCAGCACTCTACTGTGGCTACCTTGCCTACTCTTATCTGATGACTTTTGCACTGAACTATTGAGAAAGGGTCTGAAGAAAGACTCTGATAACTTTTTTTTTTTGGATACAAGATCTCTTTTGCCTGGGCTAGAGCGAGAGTGCAGTGGCGCCATCATAGTTCACTGCAGCCTCAAACTCCTGGGTTCAGGTGATCCTTTTGCCACAGCTTTCTGGGACTATAGGCACATGCTACCATAACCAACTAATTTTTCATTCTTTTGTAGAGATGGAGGTCTTGCCGGATTGCTGAGGCTGGTCTCAAATTCTTAGACTCTAGCAATTCTCTTGTGTTGGCCTTCTAAAGTCCTAGGATTATGGGGTGTAAGTCACTGCACCCAGCCTAATAATTTTTAAAATACAGACAGAAGTCCATTGTTAGGTTTATACCTAGCAACTTTATTCTTTTCATTTTTTTGAGACAGAGCCTCAAGCTGTCACCCTGGGTAGAGTGTTGTGGCATCACAGCTCACAGCAACCTCCAAATCCTGGGCTTAAGCGATTCTCTTGTGTCAGCTTCCCAAGTAGCTGGGACTACAGGCGCCCACCACAATGCCCAGCTATTTTTTGGTTGTAGTTGTCATTGTTGTTTGGCAGGCCCGGGCTGGATTTGAACCTGCCAGCTCTGGTGTATGTGGCTGGTGCCTTAGCCACTTGAGCTACAGGTGCTGAGCTCCCCCCCCCGCCTTTTTTTAAGACAGAGTCTCATTATATCACCTTTGGTAGAGTGCCCTGGCGTCACACCTCACAGCAACCTCCAACTCTTGGGCTTAAGCAGTAGGAATTCTCTTGCCTCAGCCTGCCAAGTAGCTGGGACTACAGACGTCCACCACAACACCTGGCTATTTTTTTGTTTGTTTGTTTTGTTGTCATTGTTGTTAAGCAGGCCCCGGCCTGGTTTGAACGCACCAGCCCCTGTGCATGTGGTTGATGCCCTAACTATTGAGCCACAGGTGCTGAGCCATTAGCTACTTTTTTTTCCAGATTAAGTTAACCCAGGGAAAAATTCTTATTGGCCTTTTAAAGATCATATACAGATGTTTAGATTTATGTATTTGACTTTGGTTTACTTAGATATCCATATATATATAGATATCCATATATAAACTCCCTGCCACTTCCCTCTTTTTTCCTCATTACCTCCTGTTGCTGGCCAGTCCCTTTCACCGGCTCATTTGATTCTGTTCCTTCCATTTGTTTCTTCAGGAAACTGAGTTAGCACTTATGCTTTTTCCTCATATCTAAGCCTTTTTCCACCCTTACTTTTCCCTCAAGTTAGAAACATATTCAAGGTTCTTCCATCTTAAAATGAGAAATAGGTAAAATCTTTTTTTATAATAGTCTCAAAATTCTTTCTCCCTTATTTCATAGCCAATGTTCAGACTTTTATAAGTGTTCTTAGGGTAAGATCGTGAGTGGACTATTAGGGGTTGAGTCTTCACAACAAGATAAGACTTCTTATGGATTTTAGGGAGAGAATTGTAAATGTTGAGAAATAATTTTGCTTTCCTTTATTTGATTCTTTCCTCTTTTCCTACAGTTCTTATTTGTTACATGCACACCAAAATTCATTCAGTTGAGATGTCTCCTTTATCAATAGTTACAGCCCTGGTGGACAAGATTGGTAAGTGTTATCATTTTCTATGCCTACTTGGAATTCTTAGTAATTACAAGATATTGAGATTATAGGAAATACTCTCCTTTTATGAGGAATTTTAAGATATATAGGTATATGAAAATGTCTAGAGTGCTATATACTAGGGTATTTATTATAGTTAGGAAGAAGGGTTTTGCATGATTCCAGTTTTATTTTTTATATTCTTTGTATTGTCTACAGTTTTAAAAAAATATGTATTTCTTTTGCATGTCAAAAAGTTATTTTAGTTTAAAGAAATAAATATAGTGGAATTTTCCATAATTTCAAATGAAATTGTCCATGCACAGTACAGAAAATTTGAGGTATGATTGGGACTCTGATTAATTTTCTGTTTTACAGATTTGTGTAAGAAAAGCTTAAGCCCAGAACAGGACATTAAGTTCAGTGGCCATGTTAGCTGGGTTGGGAAGACATCCATGGAGGTGAAGATGCAAATGTTCCAGGTATATAGGTGCTTAAAGACTGTCCACTGTTCAAATGTAACCAACAAGTCTCAGTGCAAGAAAAGGTTATTTACCTGCTTATCCATAGGGAGGTATATTGTTCACTGCTTCTAGAAAAATAATTGAGACCTGATGTCACATAGGTGGTAGGTTGTTAATATCTTCCTCCTTAACAAAGACTGACATATTATTTGGTGTTAACATTTCATATTATTACTTTCTAATCATATATAGCTCCATGTTAAGGAGCTTATTTCTAGTTCTGCACTTCTCAAAAGTCTGAGTTATGGTAGGCATGAATGGGATTGATCCCTGTTAGTTTCCTTAAGGCTGTGGTACAGTTGGCCCCCTCTATCTATGGGTTCTGCATCTGCAGATTCAACCAACCATGGATTGAAAATATTTATGAAAAAGCCAATAAAAATAACAATGTAACAATAGAAATACAAATAAAACAATATAGTATAACAGCTATTTACATAACACTTAGATTGCAGTAGGTATTTTAAATATAGTAGAACCTCCATAGCTGACCACCTACCTTCACTCAGCACCTCCTTAAGTTGACCTGATTTTCAGAGACTGAACACCACATGTATGTATCAGTACAGTAGGCCTAGTTCCTTATGTTGACCACCTTGGTATGTTGGCCAGTTTGTTACAGTTCCTTGGGTGGTCAACTTACAGAGGTTCTGCTGTAATCTATAGATGATTTAAAGCAGCAGTTCTCAACCTGTGTGTTGCGATCCCTTTGTAACAATGAAAATACATCCCGGCATTAGGAAGGTTGAGAAATATAGGAGGGTATATAGATGATGGGGAAATAACTACGCCATTTTAAATAAAGGGCTTGAGCATCTGTGGATTTTGGTATTTGTGAGAGGTCTTGGAACCAATCACCCATGAATACTGAGGGGACAGTGTACCACAAAGTACCACAAACTGATAGCTTTAAAACAGCAGAAATTTATTATCTCACAGTTTGAAGACTAGAAGGTGTGTGAGCAGAGCCATGCTCCCTGTGAAAGCTGTAAGAGGAACCCATCCTTGTCTCTTCCTCACTTCTGGTGGTTTGCCTGCAGTCCTTGGTGCTCCTTGCCTGGCAGCTACAGCACTTCATTCAGTCTCTGCCTCTGTTATTACATGGTGTTCTCTCACGTGTCTCTGTCTCTGTGTTTCTTCTTTTCTCATTAGGACACTAATCATATTGGATTAAGGGCCCACCCTACTTCAGTATGACCTCATCTTAACTAATTATGTCTGCAACGACCCTATTTCCAAATAAAGTCATATTCACAGGTATGGGGGTTAGGATTTCCACATCTTTTTGCGGGACACAAATTCAACACTTAACTGTGATTTGGACTATTGCAGCAGTTAGAAACAGCCCTTCTAATAAGCAAAACTCAGACTACTATTACAAATGGAGAAATTTGACAAGAAAAAGTACCTCAAAGAGCATAACAGCAGAGAATCAAATAGTTTAGAGTATGGCTACGATTCCATTGTGGAAAAGTTACTTAACCCTTTGATTGTGGAATACTCAGAAATGAAACATGCCAACAGGCAGCATTCGCAGCAGATGAACATCTTTGAATACATATGTTTTGTAGTCAAAAGATTAAGAATAACTTATTTAATTATGCCAGGGTATTCAGTAGATGTTATTCAGATGCATTTTTTTCTGTTAGGGAATTATGAAGCATTTCACTTTTTGGTTAAAGAAATTTCATACTGGCTCAGCGCCTATAGCTCAACTGGCTAAGGCGCCAGCCACGTACACCTAAGGTGGCGGGTTCGAATCCCCAGCCTGGACCTGCCAAACAACAATGACGGCTGCAACCAAAAAATAGCCGGGCATTGTGGCGGGCGCCTGTGGTCCCAGCTACTTGGGAGGCGGAGGCAGGAGACTCGCTTGAGCCCAGGAGTTGGAGGTTGCTGTGAGCTGTGATGCTACGGCACTCTACCCAGGGGGACAGCTTGAGGCTCTGTCTCAAAAAAAAAAAAAAAACCTCATCACAGGCGGCACGTGTGGCTCAAGGAGTAGGACGCCGGCCCCATATGCCGGAGGTGGTGGGTTCAAACCCATCCCTGGCCAAAAACCCCAAAAAACCTTACCACAATCATAGAGCTACTTTAGGTTATCTTTGAGCCAAAAATTTCATCCGGATCTTGGATATGTCTACTACTTTGTACTTCTACTTTATTTTTATACTTGGAATTGTAATTATTACTTCCTTTTTTTTTTTTAAGACAGTGGCTCAGTCACCCTGGGTAGTGTGCTATAGCATCATAGCTCACAGCAACCTTAAACTCCTTATGTCAGCATGATCCACTTGGCTTGGCGCCTGTGGCTAAGGCACCAGCCACATACACCTAAGGTGGCGGGTTCGAATCTAGCCCGGGCCCGCCAAACAACAATGATGGCTGCAACCAAAAAGGAGCTGGGCATTGTGGTAGGCACCTGTTGTCCCAGCTACTTGGGAGGCAGAGGCAGGAGATTTTTGAGCCCAGGAGTTGGAGGTTGCTGTGAGCTGTGATGCCATAGCACTCTACCCAGGGGGACAGCTTGAGGCTCTGTCTCAAAAAAAAAAAAAGAAAAGAAATGATCCACTTGCCTTAGCTTCCTGAGTAGCTGGGACTACAGGTGCCCACCATAATGGCTGGCTAATTCTATTTTTATTTTATTTTATTTATTTATTTATTGAGACAGAGTCTCACTATGTTGTACTTGGTAGAGTGCTGTAGCATCACAGCTCACAGCAACCTCAAACTCTTGGGCTTAAGCGATTCTCTTGCCTCAGCCTCCCAAGTAGTTGGGACTATAGTCCCCAGCCTCAACACCTGGGTATTTTTTTTTTTTTTTGGCCATGGCTAGGTTTGAACCTGCCACCTCTGGCATTTGGGGCTGGCGCCCCACCCTTTTGAGCCACAGGTGCCTCCCAACACCCGGGTATTTTTTGGTTGTACTTGTCATTGTTGTTTGTCAGGCCTGGGCCAGGCTTGAACCTGCCAGCCTTGGTATATGTGGCTGGTGCTCTACTCATTGAGGTATGGGGCCGAGCTGAGCCCTAGTTCTATTTTTAGTAGAGATGGAGTCTTGCTGTTGCTCAGGCTTGTTAGCATAGTCCTTTGAGCTAAGAAGTTTAAGGTTGCTGTGAGCTGTGATGTTACAGCACTCGACCTACTTGCTCCTGAGCTCAAACAATCCACTTGTCTTTGTCTCTCAGAATGCTAGTGTTACAGGTGTGAGCCCCCAAGCCAGCCAGCGCTAAGCATTAATGGCGAGGTAAATTTTAGTATGATATGTACTGTTTCTATCCAGTAAGTGACAGTTAATCATCTGTATGTATGACATTTTAGAATTTTGTTTATGTGTCCATTTGCCAGCAAAAATACTGCTTTATGTGACAAAACCTGGTGGCGGTAGTCAGCATCTTTGAACAAGCTTCTAGAAATGAATTTTGTAATTTTTCTTGTCCTGATGAGTAATTCTAAAACCATAGTGGCCACTACTTAAAGCAGTATTTTATTTTGTGCCATCACAATATTCTGACCATGCATCTTTCCTAGTGCACTCAGTCATTAAAGTTTTATCCTGGCTGGGCGGTTGGGAGGGGCTCATACCTGTAATTCTAGTACTCTGGGAGGTCCAAGTGTGTGGATTTCTTGAGTTCAGGAGTTTGAGACCACCATGAGTGAAGGAAGACCCCATCTGTACTAAAAACAGGAAAATTAGCCTGGTCTTGTGGCGGGAACCTGTAATCCCAACTACTCAGGAGGCTGAATCAGGAGGATCACTTGAGCCCAAGAGTTTGAGGTTGATGTGAGCTATGACACCATGGCACTCTACCCAGGGTGACTGAATGAAACTCTTGTCTCAAAATGAAAAACAAAAAACCCAAGTTTTATTCTTCCACACAAATGACCTTAACTTATAATGCAGTACTTGAGATTTTTAATAATACCTGGACTTGGAAGGTCATTAAATTAGTCTCCCTATCCTCAAGAATCTGTATGCCTGAAGACTTTTGGTAAGCAACTTTATTTTTTTTTTTTTCAGACAGAGCCTCAAGCTGTCCCCCTGGGTAGAGTGCCATGGCATTACAGCTCACAGCAACCTCCAACTCCTGGGCTCAAGCGAGTCTCTTGCCTCTGCCTCCCAAGTAGCTGGGACCACAGGTGCCCGCCACAACGCCCGGCTACTTTTTGGTTGCAGCCGTCATTGTTGTTTGGCAGGTCTGGGCTGGGGATTTGAACCTGCCACCTTAGGTGTATGTGGCTGGCGCCTTAGCCGGTTGAGCTATAGGCGCCGAGCCAAGACCCATCTCTAAAAGTAGCCAGGCATTGTGGCGGGTGCCTGTGGTCCCAGCTACTCGGGAGGCTGAGGCAAGAGGATCACTTGAGCCCAAGAGTTTGAGGTTGCTGTGAGCTATGAGACCACAGCACTCTACTGAGGGCAACAAAGAGAGACTCTGTCTCAAAAAAATAAAACAAAACAAAACATAAAATTTTTAAAAACACTATTTCTTTTTCCCAAGTTATAATAAAGTGTGTTTTTTTGAGACAGAGTCTCACTATGTTGCCCTTGGTAGAGTACCATGGTGTCACAGCTCATGGCAACCTCAAACTCTTGGACTTAAACTTTTGCTTCAGCCTCCCAAGTAGCTGGGACTATAGGCACCCACCACAATGCCCAGCTATATTTTTGTTGCAGTTGTCATTGTTGTTTAGCAGGCTAGGGCTGGATTCGAGCGCACCAGCCTCGGTGCATGTGGCCGGCACCCTAACCACTGAGACACAGGCGCCGAGCCAACAAAGTGGGTTTTTTTTGAGACAGAGCCTCAAGCTGTTGCTCTGGGTAGAGTGCTGTGAGCATCACAGCTCATAGCAACCTCCACTCCTGGGCTCAAGTGATTCTCCTGCCTCCGCCTCCCCAGTAGCTGGGATTATAGGCGCCTGCCACAACGTCCGGCTATTTTTTGGTTGCATCCATCACTGTTGTTTGGTAGGCCCGGGCTGGATTCCAACCTGACAGCTCAGGTGTATGTGGCTGGCACCTTAGCCTCCTGAGGCACAGGCGCAGAGCCAACAAAGTGTTTTCTTGAAGTATATATGTGTTCTTCAATTTTGGCATGCTTTCTCAAACATTAATTTCATGAGAAGTATTTAATGAGAAGTCAGAAAAGCAACTTGTCCTTGAGGTATCCTCATAAAATCTTTATAGATTTTCAAGAAAAGTAGATGGTAAGGCATACTTACTTATGAAGTGGTAGAGATGACAGACAGTTTAAAACAAGAGTATTGATGCCCAAAGGAAGGTTCCTATCCTCACTCTGAAAATTAGCAGCTGTATGACCCAGGATTCAATAATCAGGCTTGTCAAGTCTCAGTTTGATCTCTGTGAAATGAGGACAGATATGCTCAGGTTGTAGGATTATTGTGCAGTTTCAATGGAAAAATGTTCGGGTGAAATGTTCAACAAGAGCCCCTGTCAGATAGCACCCAGGAGTTACTAATTTCCCAAGACTATGCATTTCCCGAAGGGGAAGTGACAAAAACTGATGGTCACCTCTATATGCCTGGGCCTGACTCCATGCCTGCCCTACAGTTGACATCCAGTTAATATAGGTCTTAGTGTGTGTTTCTCCCCACAACTTATGTCAGGAAAGTATGTGACCCTGATACGATGATGTCAGCTAGTTGATTGCACACATCCACTTAGCAGGTTTATTTTTCTTTTTATTTTGAGACAAAGTCTCAGCATGTTGCCCTCGGTAGAGTACTATGGCATCACAGCTCACAGCAACCTAAAACTCTGGGCATAAGCGATTCTCTTGCCTCAGCCTCTCAAGTAACAGGCACCTGCAACAATGCCCAGCTATTTTTTGTTGTTGTTGAGGTTACCATTGTTGTTTAGCAGGCCTGAGCTGGGTTTGAACCCGCCAGCCTTGGTGCGTGTGGCTGGTGCCATAACCACTGAGCTACAGGCGCCAAGCCCAGTTAGCAGGTTTAAATGGTGCAAATCTACCTTTGCCAGTGCTCAGTCTTCTTTTCCCTGAAAACGACTGTATCCTGACATGGCTTTTCTTTCTGTGGACATTTTAGTGAGCAGCTAACTCAGATGGATATTCACTATAGCGGTGAGGAGAAGACGATGCATTTTATCTCTGAGGAAGCTTTACCTTTACCTTTCTTTTTCTATTTTTTTCTAAAACTTTTCTCCCTTTTAAATTTTTATTTATTTATTTATTTGAGACAGAGGTCTCACTTTGTCACTTTCAGTAGAGTGCTATGGCATCGCAGCTCACAGCAACCTCAAACTCTTTGGCTAAAGCAATCCTTTTGCCTCAGCTTCCCAAGTAGCTGGGACAACAGGCAAGTTTCCTTTAAAAAAAAAAAGAAAGAGAGAAAATTATGTTTTGTTCTTATTTTTCTACTATATATGATTATTTTAAGGTACCCACAAAGTAGGAAAATATTTGAACTATAACAGTAATGGGGGAGAACCACCTAGCATCCCAGACTGTATACACAGTACCTGGCTTTTTGTTGTTGTTTTTTTTTTTGAGACGGAGCCTCAAGCTATGCCCCTGGGTAGAGTGCCGTGGCATCACGCTCACAGCAACCTCCAACTCCTGGGCTCAAGCGAGTCTCTTGCCTCCGCCTCCCAAGTAGCTGGGACCACAGGCGCCCGCCACAACACCCGGCTGTTTTTTTTTTTGCTTGCAGCTGTCATTGTTGTTTGGCAGGTCCGGGCTGGGGATTCGAACCGGCCACCTTAGGTGTATGTGGCTGGCGCCTTAGCCGCTTGAGCCACAGCTGCTGAGCCTAGTATCTGTTTTATAAAAGAAAATGTGGTATGTGTGAGAATGTGTGCATTGTGTATGCACACTGATAGATAAAACAAAAAGACTAGGAGATTAACCACAATATTCACAGTAGTAATCTTGGGTAGTGGAACTATAGATTTTTCTCTTCTTACATTTTCTTCTAATATTTTTCAATTATTCTACAATTCACATTATTTTTAAGTACCCCCCCCAAAGTTCATATTGTTTCTGTTGATAAATCTAACAAGTATTATCATTGTTCCTGGTCTTACTTGGCATCTCTTTCATGGAACTTTCTTTTACCCATGTTCTCTTTCACAAAATATGATGGCTCTTATCTCTCTTGTATACTATGATAATCCTTGAAATGTTGTTATTCCCCAAAGTTTCATCTTCTACCTTCTTTGCACTCAACACACCCTCCATGAGTGATTTTATGTACTCATGATGCTCTACTTACTATTCTTATACTAGTGGTTGCAAATCTATCTCCTGGTTAGGTATTTTTCCTAAGCTCTCAACCCACATAGCCACCATTTCTACTAAAGACGCTTCACAGGCACCTTAAACTGAGAGAACATTGACATACCTTTTACTACAGTATATTGTTATAATTCTTCTATTTCATTAAATATGGCTTATATGGAATTCAGTACCATCCTCAGTTTCAGGCATCCATTGGGAGTCTTAGAACATACACCTCATGGATAAGAGGAGACTACTTTATATGTGTGAATAGTTCCCTTATTTCAATTAGTACTCAAAATTATTGGAAGATACTGTAAAAATTCCAGCAGCTGAAACATCATTACATTCTAAGATGTGGTGATGTCTTAGCTATGCAGAGGATGGAGTTAAGGAATATGTAGGCATCCTCAGGCGACTGTCTGAATAAAGGAGCTCTGTGTATAAGACTGGAACTCATTTCAGTCTGTAATTCTTCAAGAGGCAAGGTGGATTTTTTTTAACTTTATTCAAATTAATATAAGGGTATAATATTTGGGTTACATTGTTCTCACTTCCAGGGAAAAGTTCCATTTGTAGAAGAGCCCCTCCAAGATGAATCTTTCTTTTTTTTTTATTAAATGATAGCTGTCTGCATTAATGCAATCATGGGAAAGATGAATCTTTCAACAGAGAAAGTTCTCCCAGAATACATTGTAACAGCATGAGAAAATGATTATGATGTGATATTAAGTTTAAAATATGGGATATAAAATTATATGTAGATTATAATTCTGGCTACAAAAGTGGCCGCCTAAAATGGCACAGATTTCCAAAAATGAATGTATTTCTAAAAGCTTTAGCTTTCCCCCTTTCTATTAAAAGGATAGAAGGTAGGATCATTCTTGAGTTCTCCAGCACAAACAAGAAATTGTTTCATTTCGCATGGTTTATTTCCTTGGTAAGACTCATCATAAAGCTCACACATGCCAATTATGTGTCTGTCTGGTCTCAGTTTAGTTTCTGACCATGAGTTCCACACCTGATGGTGGACATTAAGTGCTGGGATAGTCATAGATCCACCTGTAGACAGGGAGGATTATTTTCCCCATAGACCACTTCTCTAGGGAGCCTATGCAGTAGTAGAGGAAAATACATGTTCAAATTGACCTATAAACCTAGATTAATAGTGTCAAATGGCAGCCCTGGAGACCAGCCAGGCAGGAAGATGTTCATTTATGTGAATGCATTTCCAAACCAGGGTTCATTTCTTTTTCCCCACCCCCCACATCATGCCCATTAAGTGGGAGCACACCAATCCCACCCTTTTTTCTCCCCCTCCTCCAACTTGAATTAAATTTTACTCCTATGTGGGCATGTATTAGATTGTCTACTCAGATTAAATAAATGCTTTTCCATTCTTGTGATACTTTACTAAGAACATGCTTCAACTCCATCCAGGTTAATACAAAAGATGTAAAGTCACCATCTTTTTTTTATGGCTGTTCTATGACTTATGTTCAGCCTTTCTACACTCACAGCCAATTACGAAGATCCTGAAGACATCATCTCTCTCCATTCCAACTCCAACATAGTGATCTCCTAGCTTGCTTGTCCCTTTGACTAAATTGAGTGAGATTTAGAGATGAAGAACAAGGAACTTTCTAACTTGATAAAGTTGTTTTGCTCTTGAATGAACTTCCACTGCTGTATTGTAAATGCTTTTAAAAGAACATTATTACTTAAACTTCACAAGGTATGTGTGCGAATACTTATATCAACAAAGGGCCTAAGTAAAACTGGTTGTATATGTCTCACATAAGGGCAACTGGGGGCTTCATTACTGTTTAATAAAGATTTATAGGAAACTAAGATGAAAATTCTGACTAGGCTCTACCTTTTAAGGTTTTTGTTTGTTTTTGAGAGTTTCACTGTTGCTGGGGCTAGAATGCTTATACCTCAATGTAACCTCCAAATCCTGGGCTAAAGCAACCTCCTGCCTCAGGGTCTGAGTAGGTGGGATTACAGGTAGGTTATTTTGTAATTTTTGTAGAGATGGGTCTCACTATATTGCTCAGGCTGATCTAGAACTCCTGGTACAAGGGATCAGAGTGCTGTGATTACAGGGATCAGCCACCAGGGCTGGCTTAAAGAGCTCTTTAAAATAATAAACTGTTTGATAGTCGACACTTAGTGTATGCTCTGGTATTAAAGTTAGTTGCATAATGTCCTTCGGCCTTACAACATTGACCAAGAACCATAGGATTTATGAGTCCAATAAAAATGTATCAAATTGGGCTAGGTGCCTGTGGTTTAAGCGGCTAAGGCGCCGGCCACATACACCTGAGCTGGCACTTCGAATCCAGCCCAGGCGCGCCAAACAATGAGGGCTGCAACCAAAAAATGGCCGGGCGTTGTGGCAGGCGCCTGTAGTCCCAGCTGCTTGGGAGGCGGAGGCAGGAGAATCACTTGAGCCCAGGAGTTGGAGGTTGCTGTGTGCTATGATGCCACAGCACTCTACCCAGTGAAACAGCTTGAGGCTCTGTCTCAAAAAAAAAATTTTTTTTTGTTTATTCTTTTAGAGACAGGGTCTTGCTTTGTCACCAAGGCTAGAGAGTAGTGGTGCCATCATAGCTCACTGTGGCCTTGAATTCTTAGGATCAAGCAATCGTCCTTCCTCAGCCTTCCAAAGCACTGGGATCACAGGGATTGTAGGCATGTACCACCTGGCCAGGCCTTACTCTCTTGCTTTGATTGGTGCTGAAATTTTCCTTAATATCAGATTAAAAACAAAACCAAGCCTGAGCTAGTTGAGTAACAGTACACATGTGACTAAGGGACTTAGTCCTTAGACACCGAATTACATATGTGACACTGAGCAGGTCACATCTTCCCAGGTCTTAACCTCCCATGCACACAGTACACTTTAAATTTGGTTCTCATGATCCTTCCAGAAGCCTGACATTTCTGGTACTAGTAGGAGCTTCAGATGCTGGTTATTCCTGCCACCTGGTGGCAGGATCTGAAACCTAGTGTGGACACAAGGATAGGTCCTGCCTTTTTAAAGCTAATGAAAGTTACTGTTGGCAAAAGTAAATAAATAAATAAAGTTAATGAAAGTGGCAGCAAAAGTGGAGGCAGGAGGATTGATTAATGCCAGGTGTTGGAGGCTGCTGTGAGCAGTGATGTTGCCACATCCAGCCTGGGTGACAGAGTGAGAAGCTGTTTCCAGGAAAAGAAAAAAGTGACGAGAGTACCTCAGCATGTACTTTTCACTGTGACAGGAGATTGTTTTGGCCCTGGCAGAGTGTCTTGGCCTTTTAATATCTTTAGGAAAGAACTATGTCACCCACTTGAAGGTTCCAAATAGAATTAATGGGGTTATTGTGGGCATTGATTAGTACCTGGAAAATGACTGTTGAGACTATTGCTTTTGGCTTCTTTTCAAATTACAATTACGGGGCTGTGATGGGGGGACTCAAAATGCCATCTTAGCCCATTGTTTCTTTCCATCTATTTAGCAATTTGGGTGACTAGTTATTGCTGCATGCCTGAAAGCCCACAACCATGACTGTAGTCTTATGGTTTCCCTGTCCCTACTGAGTGAGAGGGCCCAGGGAGCTGTGAGAGTGTTTCCAGGCAGTTTGCACAGGCCACTTTCCCTCCCTCTAGTTAGCTTTAGTTCTTAGGTTAAGGTGCCCAGATTTTAACATTGGTAAAGTGGGACACCATTGATGTGGGGTGGGGGTGTTCTTAATTAAAAATTTGGTCTATGTGGAGCAACAAAATTTTTCATAGAATGCAAAAATAGTATTGTAATATATATATTTTAAATTTCAACATAAGTACAATTTACAAATATAATACATTAAAAAAAATGATGTATAGGGTGGTGTCTGTGGCTCAAAGGAGTAGGGTGCCAGTCCACCTGGGCGACCTTGCCCAGGAGGGGAGTAGGGAGTTTACATCAGCCTTTTCATTTCCAAATGAAGTTACAGTAACCTCTTCATTCTCAAATGGAGTTACATTAACCTTTTAGCAGCTGAAAACTACATATTCCCTTCCCATTCTCCGGCTGTTCCCTAGCTTGTAGTGCATTTTTTCCAAAAACCAGGACTTTTAAAAAATGCTGTGGGACGTGGGACAAATTGTTAAAAATCAGGACTGTCCCACCAAAAGCAGGATGTCTGGTCACCTTATCTCAGGGGTGCTGAAGGGCGACGCTCCTGCACTGAGCCTCCATGAAGGGCACATCCGGTGTGTAGGAGCGTGTTGTGCCCGGGCTTCACTGCCTGCTGTCTCTTTGATCTTGCACTTTCTGTTTCTCCAGCATCCACAGATCCCCAGTGGCTGTTACAGGGAGGCACAGAGGGAGAGAGGCCTTTCTATTTTGTTCCTTTTGTTCTGAACCATGAAAACTTCAAGAACACTGGAAATTATAAAAATTACTCTCCTCTCCCTCATTTGCATGTAGTATCCCCCTTCCAAAGAATTTTAGCCGACACTTGCCATTAGAAAAAAGGGTACATTTCCAAGCTTCCTGTGGAATCAGGTTCTTGCCAATGAAATGCCACTAGGAAGGGTCCTCTGGGAGGCAGCTCAGGGAATGTTCAAGGAAGCTGGCAGGGGCTCTTGGTCCCCTTGGTCCTTTCTTCTGTCCTGCTGCCTGGGAAAGGGCCCACATCCCAATGTTGTCAGAGAAGTGAGCCAGGGACAACTCAGGTCCCTGGAAACCTTGGGCAGCATGATCACTCCAGACTTTTACCTGGATGAAATCAACTTCTCCCTTGTCGCTTTTATTTTGCTTTGAATGATACAGTAGTGAGGAGAAATTCCCTTACACTCTAATAAAGTTTTGCATTTGGTCCTCATAGAGGCCTGAGGAGTGGGTACTGTGATCCTCATTTTTACAGATGAGGAAACTGAGGCAAAGGTAAATGAGTCACTTGACTTGGGTTCCATAGCCAGAAGTGACTGAGCGTGGGCAGGCAACCCGACTGTTCACGTCCAGTCCGTATCATGTCTATAGAGTGTGACCTTTAGGGCCTTGTACATATGGAAAGACATACTAGTCCACCTGCCAATTTAACTACTTTTGGTTCCCTTTCAATGCAGAAAGCCTGATTTGAACTCATAATAAAAGACAACAGTAGAAATCATAGAAGTGCTCAAAGTCCCAGAGGTGCTGGTGGCTGCTTTTAAACTACCCTTAGGCTCATTTTTCGACCCAGAATACTGCCCTTCCCTGCCCTGCACACTGGTTTTAACTGGTCTCTATCCTTTAAAAACATGAGTGGGGCACTCTTGCACTTGCAGACACGAACAGTTTGACATTCTTGGACCTCTCCCTCCCTCTGTGCTCTGATGGCTACACAGGGACTCCCTTCCTTGGTTCCTACGGCTGGCCATCCGTGGTTTCTCTGCTGCAGGCTGGCCATAGCATCTGCTCTGGCCTGGTTGCTCTTAATGTGTGAGGGGCCTGCCCAAGTCCACAGCTGGGTTTAAGGCCCAAGGAAAGGACAGAAACCTTAAGCACCCAGGAGCTGTTCATCCTGACCATGGGGGGGGGGTAGGTCATGTGGGTTTCTGAAAGATGAGGATTGCCCAGCAGCCCAGGGTGACGTCAGCAAGGACTCCCTGCGGATCACTATGAAGATTATGTGAAGTGTCTGGTAATGTGCCTCAAATGGAAGGCTTTACACTGTCAGATCAGATTTAGATTAGTGAGCAAAGTTACCTATTTTATTTTACTATCTGTAGCAGCCCCTATAGCCTATGGTTAGGAGTGAGTTATAGGAAATACCTGTAATGGAACACCTGGGTGAAAAGGGCATGGAGAGAGATTTAGTTCTACAAGCATGAGCGAGCTCTCGAGATGAGAGCATTGGTGAATTGGCAGTCTCTACACCTGTGGTGTTGAGAAGCACGAGCTCAGCCTTATATTAGGCTGGAGGAGCAGGCAGTCAAGGGGCATGCGCATTCTATCACAGCTCCACTTACTCTGACTCCTCTCCTGCCTGCAGAATGCCAGCACAGCGTCTCTCCGCTGATTACCAAGCTCTGCTAAAGACTAAGATCTATCTGTTCTAAGAAGACTGCTTTACTCTAAGATGCTCTGTCTCTCTCTCTCCAGCTAAAGTAGATAGCCCTCAAGCACCTAAGAGAAACTGTTCCTGAACAAGGTAGCTTAGCAGTCCGCGTCACCTAAGCTGGGCCCGAGACCTGGCCAGTCCTGGGCCCTGACAAGTGGTGTCAGAAGCAGGATAGTGAACCGCTGACAAATGGTGCTGTGAGCAGGATTCAGTGAATGCGGACGGAGAGGGAGATAAACTTTAGCAAAAAAGAAAAATAGAAATACTTAGAGGGAAAAGAAATATCTAAGAAAGACAGCCGACAACAGGCATTTCTCATTTGCTTGTTTCCTCTTCTTTCCTACGTTTTCTTTCCAAATTCTAACTACTACTGTGGGGAAAAAAGCCAGTAAAAGCCTTTAGCCTCTTCTGTGAAGTGGCTGGAGAAAAACAGAAAAAGGCCTCTAAACAAGAGAGAAAGAGAAAAGCTAGACCTAGGAGATGAGAACCTTTAGTAAACGAGCCTTCGGTAAAACAGCAAAGAGAAAAGTTTGGGAATAGGTTGCAGGAGTTTATTAAGTTGGGGAAGAGAACTTCTAACTGCCTTCCCCTAATACCTTCGCCCAATGCCAGCAGGAAGTAGCTTTTGAGAGACCGACACCCGATTCCCTTTTTGGCAGTTAAGAGTTCTGTTTAAAAAGAAAAGAATTGGCTTGGCGCCTATAGCTCAACCGGCTAAGGTGCCAGCCACGTACACCTAAGGTGGCGGGTTCGAATCCCCAGCCCGGACCCGCCAAACAACAATGACGGCTGCAACCAAAAAATAGCCGGGCGTTGTGGCGGGCGCCTG